>CM045458.1:4914559-5053921 GCA_024666655.1 Dascyllus trimaculatus
CAGAGAGCTGTGTAAATAAGTATGTTTTAAGATTAAATTTAATGCAGGTTATTCCAAAAACCTTGGGGCTATTATTTTAAAAAGTCTGTCGGCATCAGTGTGGAACAAAAAGAGGATCTCAAAGTACAAACAGGGTTTAAGGAGATGAAAGATCAGAGATAACCTGAGGAATCACACCATGAAATGCCATCTCAGTAATTTAAAGAACCTTAAAGTTAAGTCTAAAATGTAATGGAAGCCAGTGTAAAGAGGCTCAAACTGGAGTCGTGTCTAACCTGTTTGAAACCCTGTCAGCTGAGCTCTACAGTTGGATTGTTCAGGCATGTCAAAGGGCTGGTATATAAAATCTCTTCTGCAGCTTTAAATCCTAACATAGGTTGAATTCTGACAATGTTCCTGAGCAGATAAAAACATGTTCTTGTTCAGTAGATGGCAGTTTTTGGATGCTTTGGTTGAGTTCAGCTTGAGATTTGTTTATAATGTAGGAACTGTTGTTGCTGATTCTTGGTTTCTGGTCAGAATCACCACCTGTTTGGCTGCTAGAGTACAAAATTATCTCATCAAATAATATTACAGCTTTCAGGTCAATCAGCATGGAGCTTTGTCCTGGATTTGTGCTTCAGTGTTGGTCTTTGTTTTTGGTAACAACAGAACAATAAAGTGCCTGAAACCCCAATTTACAGGATCAGACTAAAACTTAATGATGCAGACATGACTGAATGATAACCAGTGAAGCTTCTTTAACTGTGAGAATTGATAATTTCACATCACTGCTCTTCTTGAAACTGCAAGAGGAAAATCATCGCAGCACATTCGGCGTCTTTACTGACCTTATAGTTATAAGATAAGCTATAGTTCCTCTTTGCAGATGGTCTCAGTCACTGTAGCTGCTTGACTAATGATGCTTGTTAGGATTGTTTTGCATGAGGCCGTCAGATAGTTAAACTTAAGCAGGCCGTGATACTGAAATTGCAACAGACACGGCTGAGGACATTCAGCTGGTGGTTCAAGACTGCTCAAGACTTTTCTCATGCAAATGTATATATTTCAGTGCAGATGAGGAAGGAACAGTAAGAACGAGTTTGAAAATGATTTCGAAAGATCAAAACTGCGACTTGATTAAACTCCTGCAGTGGTTTGTCAGGATTTTAACCACAAACAATATTTAATATGTCACTAATCTACTGTTAACAATGCACGATTAGACAGATTTGAAGTAATTAAGCACAAGGTTTGTGTAAATTAATCATATGTGAGATGATTTGAGAAGTAAACTGGCTGAAATGTTGGTCAGTCAATGATTCCAGACACCTTTCAGATGATGAGAAGCTTTACAAAAAAACTACAGTAGCTGTTTATTTTTAGAAAACCGAGCAGGGGGCAGTAGGTGATCAGAAATACAACAGAGCTGTACGTCAAAAGATTCACAGCACAAATGTTTGTTTTACTTCCTGGTTGTTAGTATTTTTCTGAGCAAAGAGAATGTCAGGTTTATTGAGACTTTTTCCCCACATGTATTTGTCTTTTTATGGCTTCCTAAGCCTGATAGAAGATATTGTTTGAAATATTTATCACGTCCTCTAACAGGCTGTAGTTAGAGAATATAGTTGTTCCATTTGGTGCTGACTAATAAAAAGGTTTTTAATGTTGAATAAGAAATAAAACTCAGCACCCACAATAAACTGGTACATTAAAGAATATAAATTGACCTCTTTGATCTGAAGGCTCAGACTGAAATTTTCAGCTCTGAACAATCACAAACTTTACAATCTACCCAAAAAAAATTATTACGTATATTTGAGAAATATACTTACTGGGAGTCAGTCTGATATGTATCTGCATAAAAATACATTTTCCTTTCCTTCAACATAAAAAGTAAAACCAGTCAATAATTCTTTTATCGCCCAGTCAGAGTCCCTTTTTATGCTAAGTGAACTTCCTCCCAGTCTGATATAAAGATTTGAGCATCATGCAGTCAGTGTGATCAGACCAGCTTCACTACCAACATGTTCTCTGTCGCTCTGCTGCTGCTGCTGGCTGCTGCTGGCTGCTGGATCCTGTGAGTCTGGCTCACTGTATGATCACAACACACTGACTGTTGACTGAGATTACACTGATCCAATGTTCAACATGTTTCCTTTACAGGTGTGAAGTGTGTGCAGTTGACACAGCCACAATCTGTGACTGTGCAGCCAGGTCAACGTCTCTCCATCACCTGTCAGGTCTCTTATTCTGTTAGTGGCTACTGGACAGCTTGGATCAGACAACCTGAAGGAAAAAGACTGGAGTGGATCGGTGCTGAACGTTTTAGACACAGCTCATACTACATAAATTCACTGAAGAACAAGTTCAGTATCAGCTCAGACTCTTCCAGCAACACAGCGACTCTAAATGGACAGAATCTGCAGCCTGAAGACTCTGCTGTGTATTACTGTGCCAGAGAGTCACAGTGACTCAAATGATCAGTAGACCTGAACAAAAACCCCTCAGAGCCTGAACACTTGGAACATGAAGCCACCAGAGGAGGAGCCCTCAGACCACAAATGAATTCAGACAAATGCAGTGAGGCAGTCGTTGCATATTACGTTTAGTTCTCTGAAAGTGTGATAATGATATACAGCAGATTCTAATACTAATAACAGACCTACTGGGACTCCTGATTTGTAATTGTGACTAAATTCATAACTTGCTCAGTTTGTGAGAGCATTTGACAAAACTGAAATTCAATAGTGAATGGATGTGCAGAAAAGTGTTTCACAGCATGATATCAGCTGAATTCCTGGATTGAACAGCTCTGGACCTCCTTAGATCAGACCTAGAGGCTGCAGTGTCTTTATAATTTAAGGAATATCATGATCCTGTAAAAGTGACATTAGTGAAGCTCTCTTCAGTCAGTCTCACTGTAATGCCAATAACTAAAACACAAGTTAATGTATTTTCTATATGATTCACACAAAATGCTCTTTTTCTTCAAATAAGTTAAAGAACACACTTGATATCCACCACACTATGTCTAGAAATAATCAGGCATGAAGACATTGATATTATATTCCACAATGATGGATAATTTGTCTCTGAGATGAACTGGTGACTTGACCAGGTGAATCCTGCTTTTTCCCAGAGTCAGCGGGGATAGACTCCAGCCCTCCCATGACCCTATAGAGGATTTAGTGGTGTATAGATGATGGATGGATGGATAATTTGTATATCAACATAAATAATAAATAAATGCTATGATTCAAATAAACTGTAAGTCTACATGAGCTCCTCCCTTTGTCATCATGTCCTGATGCAAATCTCCAGTCTGTCCAGTGTACTTGTGTCCTGCTGACTCATCTTGTACTTTGTGTGGAGCATCAGAGGTCACATCTCCACACTCAGGATGATCAACACACTCACTCTGCTGCTGGTTGCTCTCTCTCTGTCCTATGAGTTCTCCTGCTAACTTCACATCACAAAACATCAACCAGACAACTTCTCTGATAACTGTCTGACTGTCTTGTGTGGTTCCGCTCTACTTTCATCTCATCAGGTTGTACAGGTCAGAGTATGGAGTCTATTCCTCCCAGTTCAGTAGTGAAAAGTCCTGGAGAGACTCTCAGTCTGTCCTGTCGAGGATCTGGCTTCACATTTAGTTGCTGCAGCATGCACTGGATCAGACAACCAAAAGGAAAAGCACTGGAATGGATCGGAAGAGGAAACTCTAATCCCAGTAGTAACATTTATGCCAGTAGTGTGAGAGGACGAATAGAAATCAGCAGAGATGACAGCAACAGCATGGTGTATCTGAGACTGTCCAACTTACAGCCAGAGGACTCTGCAGTTTATTACTGTGCAAAGCAGTACACAGTGTTCTGTGTTAATGAAGAGGCCTTACAAAAACTCCACAGAAAATGTTCCTACAGAGACCTCAGGGTGGCAGTGGAGGATATGAATAGGATGACATTAACTGAGCAGTGTGTGACATGTGAACTATGAAAGGAAGACCTGACTTTGTGTTTGTGACTTATGGTTTCTTAAACTTTGCCTTTATTAACAGCAGGAGTTAATCATGAAATTTTGTGTGAAATGATTCAAATCCTGATATTCATGCATTAAATACATGAACAAAAACACATTAATTGAAGTAAAAAAGAACATCTTATTAAAATAAATGAAAACAATCCTGAATTCGTCCCTCTATTTATATGTGTTCTTATGTTTTTGGAGTGACATTAGGAGTAATAATGTAAAGGCCAGTTCAGTGTTCTTTAAAGAGAAACTGCCTTTAGAGTTTCTCCTAAAATACTTTTCTTGTTTTTAATGCTCTGATAATGATCACCTCATGTTTACTGTTCCCAGTGTGAAAACTGGATCACACTGTTACACACAGCTCAACATTAAACTTTTCACTGATGAGATTCATTTAAATGGCTCTGACTGTTTGTCTTCCAACAAGGACTGAATCTTTAAAGTGAGTGTCTCCTACATAAAATCATTATTAACATCAGAATAAGAGAACGCCTGACCCAACATGAAAAGAGACTCTAGCTGTCCAAACCCAGCAGGAAATATAAAATTAAACTGCTTTAATTGTTACTGTGGGGTTTTATTTCCTCACAGCTTCTTTGGTGGAGCATCAGAGGCTAATACTAAATGTCAGGGCTGTTTATAAGAAACATGACACCATTTACAGAAAGTAGACGAAGCAGCAGGACACAGGCTGTTGGATGGTTTTGCTGTTAGTTCGTATTAATGTTTTATGAATATATACTGTTGCCTGAAATCACTGTATATTAGAAATAATGTCAAAGATATTTGTATTATTGTTATTTTTAAAAACACATGATCAGTTCTCAGCTCTCTGAGCAAGTATTAACTTCAGTTTAATAAATCTCCTTTATGGCTGGGTTTGAGAGGCAAAATAATAGATTAAGTCACCTGAAATTACTGATGTTCATCCAATTTGAAAGGTTTTTGTGCCAGAGAGTATAGTTGATCAGAATTTTATCTGATTTGTTTTTGAACTAACACTGGTGTCCAACCATTCAAACTGAGCTGCAACACCACTAAAACACTGGACATGGCTTATTTTCAGTTGTGTGCTGTTTCTCCTTGTTGCTTGTGTAGTGTACGTATGCACCAATATAATGTAGTGTAACTACACTTTACAATTAAAATTGCACTCATTAATGAAGGGGCACCATCTCAGATTACTGAGAAAATTATCATTCTAGATTAAGTCTCAAAGAGACTTTAATTGAATGAAGTTGATCAGTCTCTTAGCTGAAAATCGTAAATTCTGATTTCATTGGCCTCCAGTTCCCAAACAAAGAAATACACCGCAGAACCGATGATAATTATACACAAACATTTATTAACTAACACTACAAACAAACAATAAACAACAATGACGTAACAACAGACAGTGAATGAATGAATGAATACAGATAAGCTAATTAACTGTGATCGTCACTGGAAGCAGCTGATAGAAAGATGATGAATTTAGAATCACTTTGGAATTGGAAGCCAACCGTAATTTATAAATTCACCCGTTTAGCAGAAAGAAAACGATACTTGTGTAGCCCTTGATGGAGAGAGAAGGCAGCCGCAGGATGTCCAGCTGTGATGATCTGCTGGATGCGACAGATCAGGAACGCAGAGATAAGGAGGCACTTTGGTGTAGTCATGTTGTAAAAATGTAATACAAACACTAAGAGTCGAAGCTCAGAGTTAAAAGAAAATGTCCGTGCTGTTGCATTATCAAAGTTAACTGAAGAGGTTTAACTTCAAGTTAATCATAGAAAAAATAAAGCTCAAGCCTTTAAGAAACAAAAACACAAACCCAAAAAAACTTAGCTCGATAAAAGTCCTTAAAGAAAAAGCCTAACCCTTAAAAGGAGTAAAAAGCCTTTGAATGAAATGAAAAGAAAGAAAAAGCCCCAGTTGCATTCCAGTGACTTTCCTTTTATATAAAAAGTTTTGGAGCCAAATTCAAATCAGCATCTGACCAATCGTGGCTGTGTCCATCCCAGGGGGAGGTCTTGAGTCTCACTGTCCAGGAGAGATCAGAGGCCAAATACCTTTAGAGCATACTTTAAGATTATTTCTTAAACATGCAAATTCGATTGTTAAATGTTTATGATGATCACAGATCTAAAATCTCACTAAATGTGTGATTAAAACGACACCAAACATGATATGTTTATCTCACATGGTTCCTGAGATAATAATAATAAAAGATATAACACAAGAATAAGCTTACAAATAGTAGACTTTTAGGCTACATGAAAGTAAACTATTAATGTGACTACAGATACAAGCATATACATTCAATTATAAGAAAAGTTCAACTTATAAGTATACATGTTGAGGATAATAGGTCTCTCTGTCTTTATGGCTGTGTGTCTTTTATGGTGGTCTGTGACAGAGAGGAGGGGTTGTTGGTGGTCGTGTGTTTGCATCTCAATAAACACTTCAGATTCAATGTGTTCTCCTTCCATGCTGGTCCTGATCAACCTGGTATCACAGAGTCCAGATGTTGGGATCATCACTCCAGAGATGTTGAATTCTTTGATTTTATTATTAGAAGTGTTTAGTTCAAATCATCAAAGAGTTCTTTGTGTTAGGAGAAGTGCCATCTCCTCTTCTCCCGAGGTGTATGGTTTTCGTCACCTTTTGGCACTTTTATGACCCTTATCAGATTCTGGTGCAGAAGGGAGACATCCTGTCATCTCCAAAAAGGGGGGATTTGGGTTGGCTGTCTCCTGAAATGGTTTCTTACCCAATTTACAGCTCTGAGAAACCGTCTCTGGGTTATCTGTTTGATAGCTTGGAATGTTCTGCTCCTTGGTACGCTACACTTGTAATGTTGAGATTTTCTCTTGTACATAACTGTATCAATGACAATTTTAGTCATAAAATAATAAATAACTACATTTCAGTGAAGAAAATGGAAGTTTTAAAGACAAGTTTTAAATTGGAGTTGTGTGAACCAAATCAAGCTTGTTGTCAGGAGGAGTCAATGCAAAGAGTGAATGTCTTCCACCTCTACTTATCAGAGCCTGGAGAGGATCAAAGTGGACACACAGTTGGACATGATGGACTACAGGACAGTTGTGCTGCTTCTAGCTCTCTGCTGGGCAGGTGAGAAAATATGTGCAGATCCTGAGTCAATCTGTCTCTGACAAATCACCAACAGCAAGTGACTGTTTTCTTGTTTGTCTTGCAGGTGTTGATGGTCAGACTCTGACTGAATCTGGATCAGTAGTTAACAGACCTGGAGAATCCCACACACTGACCTGTTATGCTTATGGATTAAACTTTGGTGGCTCCTGGATGGCTTGGATCAGACAGGCTGCTGGAAAAGGACTGGAATGGATGGCTACTATCAGCAGTGACAGTAGCAGCATCTACTACTCTCAGTCAGTCCAAGGCCGATTCACCATCTCCAGAAACAACAACGTACAGCAGGTGTATCTGCAGATGAACAGTCTGACCACTGGGGATTCTGCTGTTTATTATTGTGCTCGACACCCACAGTGACACAGGAGGAAGAAACACTGTACAAAAGCTCAGCTCATCAACCAAGTCAAAGTTTGGTTTGTGCATTTCACATTCACTAAAATATACTAAAAGAAATATTTCAAGATCATCAACACACTCGGACACTTGGAGGAGGAGGAGCTGATGTAAATTAACATCATTTCCATCTTTACATATGTGTTTAGAGAGTTTAAGACAGGAGCTCATTCACTGACAAACACACTGTAGACTGAACAGACAAATGACTTTTACAATGAAGAGACCTGAGTATGTTTGTTTTCCTCATTCTTTCAGTTAACTGTGCTGGTAAGGACGATACATGTTTTGTTTTCAATTCAAAAGAATATGGTGCATTACAATAGCTGATGAGATGTTTGTGTGTAGGTACTGAGGGTCAGACACTGACTGAGTCTGAAGCAGTGGTGAAAAGGCCTGGAGAATCCCACAAACTGACCTGCACATATTTAGGGTTTGAAGGCTGCTGGAAAAGGACTGGAGTGGATCGCTTATATTAGCAGCGGTGACAGTAGCAGCATCTACTACTCTCAGTCAGTCCAAGGCCGGTTCAGAGCCTGAACCTGAACCCCTCAGAGCCTGAACACTTGGAACATGAAGCCACCAGAGGAGGAGCCCTCAGACCAGGAATCAATTCAACACAGGTCAACTGTTGTTTTAAAAAAAAGTCTTTTTCAATCTTTTGCAATAATGGAATTACATTATCAAACATTAAACCTTTCTAGTCAGAGAATGAGATTTCTTGTTGTCTTCCAAAGCATGAATCTTTACTGATAGAGAGACTCTGAGTCTCCTCTGCAGGTAATCTGGCTTCACATTCACTTGATGTTTTATAAACTGGATAAAACAATCTGATGAGAGCCGTGACTCTAATGTTAACAGAATGAGTGGATGAGCAGAGATCAGTAGAGATGATTGCAGCATCATCATGTACCTGAAGCTGTCTGACTTAAAACCAGAGGACTCTGCTGGGTATAAAGATCCACAGTAGTTTGAAAAAGTAGACAGGTTTGACCAAAGCTTCCAATAAATTTAGAGGATACAAGCTACAGAGGTATGACAGTAACTCTGAACAGACACAGTCAAGAGCTTATTAAAGAACCAGCTGATGTTGTGGTTTGTGAACTTGTGTTTCAGGCTTCTATCAACATGTTTTGTAACAGTCAGGATTCATAACATCCTTATTATTGAATTTAAAGCAGGTGTTAAATGATGAATACATTTGTACCATTCTACATGATACATCAAGTACAAACTGGTCAGTAACCGCTGTTGAGAAGATTATTTACACATTTGCAAATCTGACTGCACACACACAGATCGAGATACAAACACACAAATCCCCACATACATTTGAAAATAATATTGCGACAATAATGGCCCCATCCAAAAACCCCTCAGAGCCTGAACACTTGGAACATGAAGCCACCAGAGGAGAAGCCCTCAGACCAGGGGCCTCATTTATCAAGCGTGCGTACGCACAGATGTGTGCGTAATGAGTGCGTACGAGCATTTCCACGCAAAGTATGGGATTTATCAACTTGTACTTGTGCGTAGAAACATGCGCAAATTTAAGCACAACTCTGACCATGCGTACACACAAAACCTAGTGGTAGAACAGAGAAACCACACATAGCATGTGTAACGGGCGTGTGTGCGTTCCTCTCTGAACTCACCGTCACACCCATCACCATTGTCCTGCGTTGTGTTCTTTTCTTCTTGTTTGTTTTGCAAATAAACAGGCAGATTTGCAGAATGCTGCTCAACATAAATTTATTTTTCCGTCTCTCCCAAAAGGTAACATTCCCGCTTCCTGCTCCGTTCTTCCGGTGCCTCCTTATGAGGTCATCAAATTGCGCACTCCCAAAGAGGTGGCAAAAACTCCAACCATAACAAAAATGAAATACATTTTGAACGTAAAACACAAAACACAAAACAACAATCCACATTAGCCCCTGGAGTTGGTGGGATTTCATATCTCAAAATATGGCTGTTATTTCAATCTGGTTACACATGCACTTAGAGAATCAAAGTGTTCAATAGCAAGCCGAAACTAAACAAGAATTTCACGCCATCGCCGGATTCCCAAACATAAATAGAGCCATAGGTTGCACCACATCTCAGTCAAAGCACCATCACACAATGAATTCAGATCCGTGAACATGAAAGGATTTCATTTAATCAATGCAAAAATAATTTGCGATCCACATCTGTCTCTGTTAAACGTTGTTGCCCGATGGCCTGGACGAACGCACGACTCATTCATTCTGCAGAACTACTTAGTGGGTGTTTGCCTCCAAGCAGGAGCTGTTGAGGATGGCTGGCTGATTGGTTAGTGTTACAACATTTCAAAATTATTTTCTGGGCTTCGTGTGGTTTATTGTAACATCTCTATAGGAGATCGGGTAAATCCACTGAGGCAGTGGCTAATGACCTCTCCTGTCCCACCCTCTAATGTCGCTGCCATTCAAACGAGAGGATCATACAGAGATTTTAGATAAACCTGCATGTTTCAGATTGAAAGTGTGTGTGGGAAAATAATCTCATCATTCAACATTTTTAAAGTTTATTTATTTAACATTTGCGATGTGCATGCAGCAATCTGTGTCAGTGTCTTGTTGATTTGCAGTAAAGTATTGGCGATGTTGGTCAGCTGATCGCTTATTTCATTCATGGATTTGGTGGTGTCTTGTTGATTCTGCAGCACTGCCTCCGTCAGCACCCTCGCCCCGCCAGGATGCACCGAATGGGTTCTGGATGGCCCCGGCTGCTCCTGTTCCTCCAACTCCTCCACTGGCTCCTGAGCGCAGGAAGGACTGGCTTGAGATTCTGAGTTATTAAAGAAACATCAGATTATAGTCCCGCTTATTTTAATTCAGATTCACAAATTAAAATGTTTTTGAAACACTTCAGTCCAGCTTTTCATTTTACCTGTAGTGTGACTGGTCGATGGTCCAGCTGGTTCTGTTGGGAGAGTGTCCGTGTCTCCATCAGGAATAATCCCACAGTGCTGTGTCCTTGATGATGCTGGTATTACAGGCGTCCATGGGTAAAGCTGGGTTGTTGCTTGTCCTCCTCCAGTTACAGATATTTTGCATCTGTGGGCTGTGATGTGTTTTCTGGCACCAAGTTTGATATCAAACCATTTCTTTTGTTGGTCACACCTGCATTTAGGGTTCCAAAAAGTATTTTTTGGTTTCTTTCAACTTCGCCTAGTAATACCTCAATCTCGGTGTCGGAGAAATTCCTCTTCTTCGCCCTCTTTGCCATGATTTCGATGACGGGATCAAAAATCCATTCATGCATCTTAAGGGTTGTTGCTACCATATATGGTCAATTGGAGGCGTTTCTGAATGCAAATGACCTGAACCATGCACGAGCAAGGTCGTTAGGAACAGGTGGGATTTATCATCACCGGTTACTTACTGGTGTGCGTACGACCGGCGTCCGCACGTTTGATAAATACAGATTTTTTTGAACTTACACACATTCTAAATTTCATTCGTACGACAGAATTTAGAACTCCTTCTGCGCACGCTTGACAAATGAGGCCCCAGGAATCAATCTAAGAACAGAACACTGCTATTTCTTTCATTTTAACTGAATTAACACAACAACTTTTTCCTCATCAATGTTGTAAATTCAAATTACAAAAAACTGCCCTCCTTTCCTCCTTTCCTGATTGTCTTTCAGTGAAGTCAAGAACAAATCCTCAACATTTTATTTTGTGAAAAAAAGCCACATACAGTGTCTGTATCTGAGAAAGAAGTAGATGAGTTCTCTCAGGTAAAAAACACAGACAAGTGCATCTCATGTTATTAGAACACAGCTCATAAAAGCCCCACAAATTAATCTCAAAATATTAGAATATTTTAGAAGACCAACAAAGATCAATTCAAAAAAGGATCTATAATGCAGAAATATTCAAGCTCTGAAAAGTATCTTCATGTTTGCTCAATAAGAAACAAAGGCATCAAATGTGAGACAGATGAAGACAAAGAACAGATAAAGTCAAACTCTTCTATTGGCTCCAGTTAGACCAACATTCCTGCTTCATATGTTTGATTCTATGCAAACTCACTGAGCTTCCTTCTACTCGGCTATAAAAACTCCTCACCAGGATGTGGAGTGGACTTAACTGAACATCAGCCTCAACACAAACCATGTGGTCTGTAACTCTGCTGCTGCTGTTGGCAGCTGGATCCTGTGAGTCTCTCCTGATGTGTCGTAGTCAACAGTTCTTCTTTAGCAGCACCACTTGATCATTTGTGATAAAACTTGTTTTTCTATTGACAGGTGTGAAGAGTGAACAGTTGACACAACCACAATCTGTGACTGTGCAGCCAGGTCAACGTCTCTCCATCACCTGTCAGGTCTCTTATGATCTGAGCAGCTATCGCACACATTGGATCAGACAACCTGCAGGAAAAACACTGGAGTGGATTGGAAGTGCACGTGTTGGATACAGCACATACTACAAAGATTCACTGAAGAACAAGTTCAGTATCACCTTAGACTCTTCCAGCAAAACACTGACTCTGAATGGACAGAACATGCAGCCTGAAGACTCTGCTGTGTATTACTGTGCCAGAGAGTCACAGTGACACAAATGATCAGTAGACCTGAACAAAAACCTCTCAGAGCCTGAACACTTGGAACATGAAGCCACCAGAGGAGGAGCCCTCAGACCAGGAATCAATTCACACCAGTTCACTGTTGAAGTAGCAACTTATTTATCAATGAAAATGTGAAACAAGATATTATTTGTCATCATTTGCAATATTGACGTTCAAACAATACTATAGAGCCTTACACATAGTATTGTTGTTGTTGGATCTACTTGAATCCAGTGTATGAGGACAGAAGAGCTCTCATTAGTTCAGCTTTAACATCATGTTTTCTGTCTATTTTAAATTCCACACATACGCTTTACATAAATATCTAATTTCAAACTCACAGTTAATTATTATTGGCATAAAGAAAACATAACATCTCCTTATGTTTTGGTAAAGGGAAGATTTTGTTCTGGACATCTGTTTAATATTAGATCACATGTTGTTGGTGAATCTGTTATTAATGCTCACATAATATTCTCTACAGCTTTCTACACTTTTGTTCCTGTTGAACTTCTCTTTCTCTGGCTTCCTGAAAAAGTTAGGACCTATCAACAGAATAAACTATAAAGTCAACAGTATAAAATGTGGCATGTTAACAGTGTTTATTACAGCAAAGTGTTTGTTGTTGTTCATCTTTACATGATGCACACATGAACAACCAACTCCACAATGTGTTTGTCAACCTTATGCACAAACTAAAGAGAAACATGTTCAACAGGACATTTGATTCATGCTTCTTGTTACGGTGGGCGGTCGGAGAGCCCAGGCGCAGACACAGAGTAACAGACAGACAGATGGGTGGAGTGTAAACCAGCAGATTTACTTGAAGGACACAGATACACCAAAACAGAATACAGAACAAGACTCCAGGGAGAACTGAAACTAAACCTAATACAAACAATCAAAACCTTCAAAACTCCACAAGATTCAAAACTAAGAACAGGTGTAACAAAATCTAAACAACCCCACAAATTATACCCCACAAATTATAACCAACTCGAACGTGACAAACCAACAGAACACAAAGTACTGCAATCACATACAGAATAAAGAAACTAAATACACAGAATCAATATGCAAAAACTACTAGACCCCACTAAACTTAATCAGAGAACGGTGAGGACAAATCTAAACAAACTCACAAAATAAAACTAGAAGTAAGTAACCAAACTAACAGAAGGACAACACAAAGGGTTAGCAAAAATGAACGGAACGCCACGGAGGCACATTACCAAAAACTGAACATCAGACAGGGGATAGCAGAACACAGCAGGGAAACGCAGGGAGCAGGGAAGCATAGTTGATGATCTGGCAGAGTGAAACTGAAAACCTTGAGCCTTTATGGTAGCTGATGATTATGGAGTGCAGGTGAGCTGCTGCCTGCAGCTGATACAAATGCAGTAATCAAGCTGCAGGCAGAGCTTGGGAGAGTGAGAGGGAGAGAGTGAGAAGGAGAGGGAGAGGGAAGAAAAGCTGAGAAAAAGAGGGAGAAGAAAAGAGAAAGAAAGACAGAAAGAGGGAGACAGGCAGGACCAAAGTAGGGATCATGACACTTCTTCTACAGTCAACATTCATTCATTGTCTAGTTTCAGTCAGTGAGAGTCCAGTCAGTTCTAGTTCAATATGATCCTTCCTGTGAGGAGGAGTCAATGCAAAACACAAATGTCTTGTACTTATGTGACTGCAGTGAGGACGACAGAGAACAGTGGACACACAGTTTAACATGATGGATTGTAGGACAGCTCTGCTGCTCTTAACTCTCTGCTGGACAGGTGAACATTTACACTGACATTGATCTGACAGATTCTCATTTATACCACCAATGTACTACATGACATGGATTGTTTTCTGGTTTTACAGGTGTTGATGGTCAGACTCTGACACAATCTGGAGGTGCAGTTAAAAGACCTGGAGAATCCCACAAACTGACCTGTACAGGATCTGGATTCACATTCAGTGACTATGCTATGAACTGGGTCAGACAGGCTCCTGGAAAAGGACTGGAGGGGATCGCTTACATTAGCGGTGCTAGTACCTACAAATACTACTCTCAGTCAGTTCAAGACCGATTCACCATCTCCAGAGACAACAACAGACAGCAGGTGTATCTGCAGATGAACAGTCTGAAGACTGAAGATTCTGCTGTTTATTATTGTGCTCGAAGACACACAGTGACTGAAGTTGGTTGAGCAGCTGTACAAAAACCTACAGTAGTCCTCACTTGGGATGTAAATATATTTCTTTTAAATATATAATCCTGTATTCAAACATATTTTGTCTTTTTTCATAATACATTTTATTCTATTTTACTTTTGTTGTAATATTTCACCTGATTTTACATTTTAAGTGGATGTTTTTATTACTTATTTTGCTAATTATAATTTTCCTCAATAAAGTTTATTTTGAAGCTTCTGCTGTTATTATTGTGCTCAAAATGTTTAATGAAATGAAATCCTGCACTGGCCTGATCCTCTTCAATAATTTACCTTGTGTTTTTTCTTCATATATTTTTCCTTCCACCACATTAAATCATAAAATCTGTCCAATTATGAAGTTTATCAACAATAAATGGACAAAAAGCAAAAAAGTAGATTTTAAAATGTTCCAGTTGTCACTTCTTCATAGACAGGACAAAAACAACAATCCAGCTGCTAAAATTATACAAACATTTTTTAAAAAGCCAATTCTTCTTCTTCATCTTAACTGTTGTTTTTCCAGAACCCAACTAATGAGTGAACTGGACAAACATATTGTGTATAAATGACTTTGGAGGATGAGGTGTTGATCAGCAGCAGCTCCACATATTCATATCATTGATCTCAACAGTTACAGAAACAAGGAGATGTCAAGATGTTGTTTCTCAAATAAACTTGTCTCCCTTTGTTTTACACGTCATCGCAGTGACGTCTGCTGACTAGGGTAGAAAATCAGGAAGATTCATTTGTTGCTTGATATGAATTTAATATTTACATATATTTACACAAACTGTATGTTCACCAGACAGTCCAGTTATCTCCTCCCTGTCAGGAGGAGTCAATGCAAAACTTTATTCCTCTCCAACTCTTCTTAACTGACTGCAGAGAGGAAGCAGAGACACTTTATCATGATGGACTACAGGACAGTGCTGCTGCTTTTAACCATCTACTGGACAGGTGAACATTTACTCTGACTTCAGCTTCATACTTCCTGTTTGTGATTCAACTTAATTCACATGATTCTTCTTTTTACTCTCCTGACAGGTGTTAATGGTCAGACTCTAACAGAATCTGAACCTGCAGTTAAAAGACCTGGAGAATCCCACACATTAACATGTACAGTCTCAGGATTTACACTCAGCAGCTATTATATGGCCTGGATCAGACAGGCTCCTGGAAAAGGACTGGAGTGGATCGCTTATATCGGCACATATAGTTCTCCTATCTATTACTCCCAGTCAGTCCAGGGTAGATTTACCATCTCCAGAGATGATTCCAGCAGTAAAGTCTATCTACAGATGAACAGCCTGAAGACTGAGGACACAGCTGTGTATTACTGCGCCAGAGAGACACACAGTGAGAGACACAAATAGAAGAGTCATACAAAAACTACTTCCTCTATTTACCACAAACACTGGGATCATTCAGTTCTTCATCTTTGTGTCCTGCATTATGAACCTATGTTATAAATATCATGGCCAGTATTCCTCCAAACAGAGTCACATTTTAGGATACATCATGAAGTTAGTAATACCTGCTGATAACTTGAAGTTACATAAACTCTTGTTTTGTCTTCAGTTTGGAAATAACAACCACTAACTCCAGTTATCCTTCCTGGGTTTCAGTCTTACACCTCATTAACAGTCAACATAGATGCAATCTCCATCACACCATTACACAAACTGACTATTTACAAATTATCCAAATAAAAAATATAATTATTAGAACAGTTAAACAAACAGTATACATCATAGCTCCATACACACTGACAGGTTAGTAGCACTGCTTAGTAACTAGTATATCACTAACATCTACATTTAAACCCAGCATGAGGATCTTTACAGCATTTTAAACTTAACAGAAGTTGTAGTGATGAGATCCTCTTTGTATTTGATAGAGAGGTCAGTGTTAAACAGTAGTCCAGGCTTCTGGGTGTGTCACAAAGAGAACTGTACTGATTATAGATTTAGTGGAAAGATGGACACCAAAATATTACTGATTAGGAGCAAATGAATAAAGAACAGAAGAGGATGAAGCACAGAACCCTGGAGGAGGATGTGGAGGAGAGGAGTGATGGTAGAGTTGCAGTTCTTGATGCTTATAAACTATTTTCTCATCTGTCTTTGAGGTATAAGTGCAGCCAGGAGAGGAAATCACAGTGATGAAGAAGAGCAGAAAGTTGATGTTCAGTTTCAGAAGCAGAAATGTCCTGAGAGGAGGGTTGAGGAGAGGAAAAGACCTTGAACATATAAAGTGATTATTGCATTTAGAATGTTTCATTTCACTTGGTCCAATCTACTGTGTAACTAGATACACCAGCATAAATATTTGCATTTAAAACTATGTTGCATGTTTACAATATGATATCTTCTGTCTGTGGATCCAACATTGAGCATTTTTTCACAACTCAAGCAGAAGTCACCCTACTGTTTTGACATACTTCCTTTTCCAGCCTGCAGAGGGAGGTCTATGCAAACTTATTCCTCTTCATAAACTCACCATCACTAAGTGTCAAATGAGGGACAACAACTGACACAGTCTCATAAATCTGACAAAGACCTGGATCACAAATCTATCAGCTGTTTCCAGTTTTCACTATGAATTACACAGCTGCCTGGATTTTATTATTTCTAGTCAATATTCATGGTAAGACCTGGAATATTCTGCAGCTACCAAGTTAAAATGCATTTATGAATGTTAAAATATTTGGGTGACGATTTCTTTACTTTGCTTCCAGGAGTTTGGAGTCAGATCAGACTGGATCAGTCTCCATCTGAGGTGAAAAGACCTGGAGAGACAGTGAAGATGTCATGTGCAACATGTGGTTATACTATGACAAGTAATGCTATGAACTGGATAAGACAAAAGTCAGGAGAAGCTCTGGAGTGGATTGGGGTTATAAACACACAAACAACTGTTGCTACCTACGCCAGCTCCTTTCAAAGTCGATTCACTTTTACTCAAGATGTGTCCAGCAGCACTCAGTACCTCCAGATCAAGAGTCTGACAGCACAAGACTCTGCTGTTTACTTCTGTGCTCGATTCCACAGTGACTGAAGACAGTGAAGCAGCTGAACAAAAACCTCCACAGACAACAAGTGCATGGAGTCATCATGATGACATCTGAGGTTTCTAAGCAGCAGAATAAAAACATATTTTAACACCATGCATGTCCTTTTAAATATGTTGTTACATCACTGAAAAGAAACACAACCATCTCTGGAAAAAAAAAGAATGAAAGAAGGTACAGCTCTGATCCACCGTTTCAGACAAACATGAAAACAGAGATTTTACTAAATTGAAGAAGAATTAGAAGAACTCAAGTTTAATTTTTGATTTTATGAAAGACGGCTGAACAGAAAACGTGTTCCACAAAGTGAATTTAAACATGTCAGACAAGCCTTAAAAACTCTGAACCCCAGGTAAGTGATTGACTCCTTGTTCTCCTGTCATGTTTCTACTCACTGTGGACTCATTTCTCACTGCAATATAAAGTCCTGTGGAAACAGAACAACCATAGCAGAGACCAGAGAACTGAAAACTGTCTTTGTGTAGAATAACAAAGCTCTAATGTCACACATCATAAAAAAGAAGAAATAAAGCTGCATTTCTTTGATTATTCATTGTACAAAAAATGAAATGATCTGGAAATAACATGTACAACAATTTTTTCAAGTGCCAACAGGTTTTACCAATACTGGAAAATACTGGTGATTTAGCATGGTGGATCTATATATATATTTACATTTATTAATGTCCATACTGTGTATAAACACTGCCTGCAGTTCAGCTGAGGGGTCAATGAATTGTTGTCATAAGATTGTTGGTTGACACTGAATCACTAAGGGCCTCTCTTTTGCACCAAGGATGGTCATTTTTAGTTTTCTACAGAATCTGGTTATTGCAGAGGGTTTGGTTGTAACACATTTTTGAGTTAGACATGTAGAATAAAGTGACTTTGATGAAATGACATGGTTCAAGATAAGACAGAACAACAGGTCACAGAGGAGTAGTTCAAGGTCAGTTCGAAAATCCAACAGTATTCTATTTTTTCACTGTCCAGCTCTGATAAATGGTGTAATTCTGGTGCTTTTATAAAGACAACAAGCCTTTCAAACCAGCTGATGGGTTTCTGGGGTCCAGAGGGTTAAACATGCCACTGATCAATTCATTTACAGTTTTTACCACAAATCAACTACATGTCAAGCTCAGTCTGGTTGTATCCTCCCAGTGAGGTGGAGTCAATGCAAAATGTACGTCCTCCACCTCTACTTATGTCTGCAGAGAGGAGAAAAGAGAACAGTGGACACACAGTTTAACATGATGGACTACAGGACAGGGCTGCTGCTTTTAACTCTCTGCTGGACAGGTGAACACATTTACTGGTGCTGATGACATATTTATATATCTGTTTAAAAAGTGGGCATCTGATTGGTTGTATTTTTATCTCAACAGGTGTTGATGGTCAGATTCTGACAGAATCTGAAGGTGCAGTTAAAAGACCTGGAGAATCCCACAGACTGACCTGTACAACCTCTGGAATATCATTCAGCAGCTACTGGATGGCCTGGATCAGACAGGCTCCTGGAAAAAGACTAGAGTGGGTTGCTAGTATCAGATTTAACAGTGATACCATCTATTACTCTCAGTCAGTTCAAGGCCGGTTCACCGTCTCCAGAGACAACGGCAAAGAGCAGCTGTTTCTGCAGATGAATAACCTGAAGACTGAAGATTCTGCTGTTTATTATTGTGCTCGACACACAGTGACTGAAGTTGGTTGAACAGCTGTACAAAAACCGACTGACTCCTTCTTCCTACATCCACAGGCTCCGACAATAAAGTAAAAGCTTCTTTTATCCAGATTATTTTATGTGTTGATTTAATGAACACATATGTGCCACACACATTCTTAAAAACTGCCCCTGAGAAAATTACTGTCTATGAACAGTCAGAATAAAGGAAATACTTCATCAATAGTACAGTAGACACACTTTTCTTCCTAATCTTAGGTGCATGGTGTTCCAACCCTGGACAGGATGAATGCTTAAAGCTCCTGCTTGTCATGTATTTACATGTTTACTGTTGGAAGCTCCTTCAATGTCTGAAGTGAGACTGTGATTAAAGATGGACAAACATTATTCCTGCAGGATCAAACAGTAAAATACTTCTATGTATCACAGATTAATAGAACTATTCTTCAATGTGACTGATGCTCTAGTTTTAAACTCTAGAGGGCAGACAAAGACAGCTTTAACTGAATGATGACG
Source organism: Dascyllus trimaculatus (assembly GCA_024666655.1). Lineage (NCBI taxonomy): Eukaryota > Metazoa > Chordata > Actinopteri > Pomacentridae > Dascyllus > Dascyllus trimaculatus. Next base: position 4,934,177 of record CM045458.1, read on the forward strand.
ACCAGTTATTTTCTCTTCTTCATCATCTGTTACAAACTTTTCTGTCATAAACCTCGGTCATATGGTCACATTCAGCTGTGCACCACTGCTTCACTGATCACTGCTTGTTGCTTATTGTTTAGATAAAAGTAATCAGATGGATTAAATAGTAAAAGTCAATTCCAGTGTAGTTGTTAAAGAGACAGTTCATTTAAAACAGATGAGGACATTTTAAATGTTCAGACATTAAAGGACACTTTGTGCTCAGTAAACATTCATCCGAGTTTCACCAAACAAGAGGTGAGATTGTTCCTGTGAGGAGGAGTCAATGCAAAGCTCACATTAATTCCACCTACTTATCAGACTGCAGAGAGGATCACAGAGACACAACTGTCCACATGCTTTGATGAACCGTAGATATTTACACAAATGCTGTTCAAAGACTGTGGATTGAGAGAAGAAGTGGAGCTTCAAGTTGTTGTTCAGCTTCACACTCACTTCTCATGTTCTCTGACTACTTTCTACTTGTTGGAATCTTCCTAAATGTGACACAAACACCGGTTTCATACATGCTATTTGACAGATAACAAAGCACACATTGTCCTGTTCACTACAGCATCAGCATGTTGCATATAGTCTCACCACTTTCACTTCACAACTATTTACATTTGTGCTCATGCTCCAACTTTCTCTGCAAGTCTGTGGCTTAAAACATCATTTAAATCCTGAAACCTTTCAAGGTCTTAAATAATCCAGGCCTTCAACCAGCTGAAACCAACTCAAGCATTCATTTACATTTTAATGCTGTCAGTTCAAAGACTATGAATGAAATAAAACCAACCAATAAATCTGTTGTTTTTCTGACTTTTCTACATTATTATCTTTTTCATGACTATAGAAGGTCTAAATTAATGAATTCAGTTTTATCTTCATGTCAAAAGTCAACAAAAGGTCACAGTGTAACCCACTAAATCAAGAAATGTTGAACAGAATCTGCTGGATGAGACATCAAAAATGAAAAAATAAACATTGAAAATTGACTCTACTCTAATGCCATGGAGGAAACAGATGTTTTTTAGCTGCTCAGTTGTTTAAATGATGTAGAATCTCATGTTGTGCTGTTTATAGACCTACCCTCTGATTTGACTGATGCAGGAGGAGCCTCATGGAAGCATTTTCATGTGGATTCAGTGTATTTAAAGGAAATTCACACACTTGAAAACATATTAGTCACATTGTCAACATGGCTCACAGACAGCTCACACTCTTTGTGGTTGTTGCTCTGTTTGTTTGGAGTGGTGCTGAAGGTTGGAGCATAACAGAGTCTGAACCTGCAGTTAAAGGACCTGGAGAGTCCCACAAACTGACCTGTACAACCTCTGGAATATCATTTAGTAGCAACCGGATGAACTGGATCAGACAGGCTCCTGGAAAAGGACTGGAGTGGATCGCTTTCATTAACAGCGCTGGTGGCACCACATACTACTCTCAGTCAGTTCAAGGCCGGTTCACCATCTCCAGAGACAACGGCAAAGAGCAGCTGTTTCTGCAGATGAACAACCTGAAGACTGAAGATTCTGCTGTTTATTATTGTGCTCGAGACACACAGTGACTGAAGTTGGTTGAACAGCTGTACAAAAACCTACAGTCCTCATCAGACATGAATAACATCCTCAGTTTAGATCATTCCTTCACACCTAAACATCTTTTTGTAACCACTGACATATCCGTTTGTTTTTAAAGGCATATCTGAGGAATAATGGTTACTAAACATTTTAAGCACATTAAGCACATTTTCTACATAATATCTTCATATCTTGTCACTAAAACTGCTTGTCAGGTTGCTGCATCTTAACTTGAACACACCATTTGTAAAAATACAGTCTCCAGTATAATGGTGTCCTGATTTATTGGGTTTGTTTTACATCTACGTGTCCAGGAGTGAAACCATTTAAAGTATTTCATATGAACCTGAAAACCTGAAAACAGCTACAGCAAACTTACATTTTATACTATTTACATCATCCTGAGTGCTAACTTCAGTGTTCAGCAAACAAATAGGTGAAGTACAGAAAGTATGGAAGTAACTAGATGAATACAGAGATAGAAGACTTCACTCTGATTGTTGAAGGAGGAAACCAAATCTGTTAAACAGCATATATGTTAAAAGTGTCTTCAAGATTAGAAAACATGCTAAATACACTGTTAACATGCCCTAAATAAAGCAGTGATCCCAGTAGTTTCCATGGACTCTTTTTTAATTATAATTATTGCAAATTTAATTAATACAAATTCTGATTTTCTGTATTTGTGATCAAATTTATAACAGCAGTATTAACTTATTAGCATTAACAGTAATAACAGCCCTGATTGTTTACATTTACAATAAAATGTGAATCAATGTGACCAACAATTTGGTTTAAAATGTTCTATGTTGCTAAAATAGTTTGTAGCAACAGCACAAATGTATTGTTTGCAAAAGTCAGTTGTTTCATTGATTGTAGTTTCAAAGAATTCCAGCTGAGTGAAATCCAAATATCACATCAAGCAGATGTGTTCAAGGCATGTTTTGAAGCTGCACATTTAACAGTCACACCCTCTGATGGCTCCACTTACTCTGATGCTTCATATGTTTGATTCTATGCAAACTCAGTGGCCTCCTTTGTTACTCAGCTAGAAAAACTTCACATCACACTGCAGAGTGGAGTTCACAGCACCACACTTTCACCATAAACCATGTTTGTGTTTGCTCTATTTCTGCTCTTTGAAGCTGGACGTGAGTCTCTTATAACATCTGGATGTTTGTTCTTCTTTTACAATACAAACTGATCATTTGTCACAATGCATTTCCTTTTTTAACAGGTGTGAAGAGTGAACAGTTGACACAGCCACAATCTGTGACTGTGCAGCCAGGTCAACGTCTCTCCATCACCTGTCAGGTCTCTTATTCTCTGAGCAGCTACAGCACACACTGGATCAGACAACCTGCAGGAAAAGGACTGGAGTGGATTGGTTATGACAGAACCTTTAAAGACTCACTGAAGAACAAGTTCAGTGGCCAGTTAGGCTCTTCCAGCAACACAGAGACTCTAAATGGACAGAATATGCAGCCTGAAGACTCTGCTGTGTATTACTGTGCCAGAGACACACAGTGACACAAATGATCAGTAGACCTGAACAAAAACCCCTCAGAGCCTGAACACTTGGAACATGAAGCCACCAGAGGAGGAGCCCTCAGACCAGGAATCAATTCACACCACTTCACTGAGTAAAACTCCCTTTGCCATCAATCTTTACACCATTAGCAGCTCACAGGACTGTCAAAAGACAAAAATCCACTCTAATATTAATTCAAACAGCAAAGTCATCTTTCAAAGGGCCTCCATTAGGATGAAGTTAGTTTGTGACTTTGTGAGTCATCAACAAGAATATTACATCTAATTACAGCAGCATTTACTGTTTCATTTAATATCATATAATGTGGAACACAGGTGGGATTTTTTACTCTACAAGTTCATTACAAACCTGCTTCTACCAACTAAAAAAAGGAGAATAAAGGACAGAATAGCTTTGTTTCATACATATAACCCAGCAAAGAGGAATTAAAGTTTGCAAATACCTTTTTGACAGCTTCGACGGATCACTTCCGTCTTCTTCAGAACGTCATCCAGATGTCGGGGATGACGTGCCTTATCAGAGAAGCTACTGATCCTCCTGCTGTCAGATCGCCCCCCCTCCAAGATGGCACTCCAGGTGTGGGACAGGTTGTAGGCTCCCTCATCCCTGTTCATCGTCCTGGGGGCACATTTTCTAATCTCCACTGCCTCCATTATCCAACGTCTGAATCGGTTTTCTTCAGTGCGAAAGACTCTGGCCTCCTTCCAGTTGATGATATGGTTCTAACTCCGACAGTGATTGGCTATTGCTGATGTTAAGTCTTCTTGTTTGGCTTTTGCTTACTCTGTTCTGGTGTGTGGTTTTTTGGTTTCTTTCTCGCATTCCTTTTTATGTTCGTTTTTTCGTAGCTTTGAAAACTTTAATTCCTCTTTGCCGGGTTATATGAATGAAACAAAGCTAATCTGTAAAATGGAAGGCAAAATGAACTTTTTTAAGCAAAAAGGACAGAATGTTCTGGACTCTGCTGCTGTCAGCTGGATCCTGTCACACACTTTCACACACACTCAGGAAATAATCCTGTGAATGATGGAGATAATAGGAACTTCTGTGTCCACACAAATGACCAATCACACGTTTTACTAAGAGACAAGTACAGAGAAAATTTCACATGTCAAAGGTATGTGTCCAGGAGTGAAACCATATAAAGTATTTCATACAAACCTGAAAACCTGAAAACAGCTACAGCAAACTTACATTTTATACTATTTACATCATCCTGAGTGCTAACTTCAGTGTTCAGCAAACAAATAGGTGAAGTACAGAAAGTATGGAAGTAACTAGATGAATACAGAGATAGAAGACTTCACTCTGATTGTTGAAGGAGGAAACCAAATCTGTTAAACAGCATATATGTTAAAAGTGTCTTCAAGATTAGAAGACATGCTAAATACAATGTTAAAATGTCCTAAATAAAGCTGTGATCCCAAAAAATAGAAATGTGAATCAATGTGACCAACAATTTGGTTTAAAATGTTCTATGTTGCTAAAATAGTTTGTAGCAACAGCACAAATGTATTGTTTGCAAAAGTCTGTTGTTTTATTGATTGTAGTTTCAAAGAATTCCAGCTGAGTGAAATCCAAATATCACATAAAGCAGATGTGTTCAAGGCATGTTTTGAAGCTGCACATTTAACAGTCACACCCTCTGATTGGCTCCACTTACTCTGATGCTTCATATGTTTGATTCTATGCAAACTCAGTGGCCTCCTTTGTTACTCAGCTATAAAAACTTCACATCACACTGCAGAGTGGAGTTCACAGCACCACACTTTCACCATAAACCATGTTTGTGTTTGCTCTGTTTCTGCTCTTTGCAGCTGGACGTGAGTCTCTTATAACATCTGGATATTTGTTCTTCTTTTACAACACAAACTGATCATTTGTCACAATGTATTTTCTTTTTTAACAGGTGTGAAGAGTGAACAGTTGACACAGCCACAATCTGTGACTGTGCAGCCAGGTCAACGTCTCTCCATCACCTGTCAGGTCTCTTATGCTCTGAGCAGCTACTACACACACTGGATCAGACAACCTGAAGGAAAAGGACTGGAGTGGATTGGAAGGGCAGCGACTGGAAATCCAACACACTACAAAGATTCACTGAAAAACAAATTCAGCATTTCCACAGACTCCTCCAGCAAAACAGTGACTCTAAATGGACAGAATATGCAGCCTGAAGACTCTGCTGTGTATTACTGTGCCAGAGACACACAGTGACACAAATGATCAGTAGACCTGAACAAAAACCCCTCAGAGCCTGAACACTTGGAACATGAAGCCACCAGAGGAGGAGCCCTCAGACCAGGAATCATTTTAACCACAGAACACTGCTATTTCTTTCATGTTAATTTAATCGACACAGCAGCTCCTTCTCCAACAGTGGATACAGAATGATCTGGTTCTTATTACACTTTAAGAGTATTAGGCTGGTCTGGGAAGGAGTCCAGGTCCTGCATCCCTTTCAGGTTTGTAAATGGGGCTCTGCTGCTCATTCCTAAGTCTCAGCTTGTGAACAAGAGGAACTGGGCCTTTTGCTGTTCCTGCATCCAAACTGTGGAACAGTCTACGTATTAAAATCATGAGTGTCTTTTAAATGTCTTCCAATAATCTTGGAGGCCTTTGTGAATGTTTGATATGTGGCTGTGCTTCATGATTCCTTCATAGCTTCTCTTGTGTTTCATGACCTGATTGTTTTCTGCTCACTGATCTTTGTTTCTATGCTCTCTGGCTGCTTTCATCACCTTTGTCTGTTTGTCACTCATTTTAATTGATGATATGACTTATTTTAATTATTGAATTCCTGTTACATATGTTGTAACTTTGTTAATTTATTGTTAATTTAACAATAAATGAAGTTTAGAATCTTTATTTCTACAACATATTTTATAACTTTGTAAAACATTCACATTGTTGTTAAGTTTTTCCTTTTTGAGCAATAAGGATGAAAGTATATCTTTTTTCTGGTCATATAGAGCACCAGGTTAAAAATATCTCTAATGGAGGAATGTGAAGACATGAGTAATTACAGATTAGTAACTAATTCTACTTTTATTATAGATATAAACCTCATGGGGATATTTTCCTTTTTTGAAAGTACAATTCTGCAGTAATCAGAGACTCAGAAAAATCTCCAAGTGTTGTGATGAAAACAGTTTGATGTCATAAAGCAGTGAATAAAGTCTGTGAACATCCTGTAAAGCACAAGTCCATGTATCTCTTTATGGACATGGAAGCTTGTATTTTAATTTGTCACATTCTGTTCATTTTGGTCACATGTTTATTTTATCAGACCATAATAATACTAGAGCCATAAACCAAAACAAGCACATTAAGATCAGAAATCCTGCTGCATCATACTTGATGAAGATTTTAATGTCATTTGCATTTTTTATTTATATTGTTTGCATGTTGTCTCACATTTCCACTTCCTGAGCAGCTATTTTTCTGTAGTTTCCAAGTGTCTGTGTACATCTTTGTCCTCAAACATCTGCAAAAACTGAAAGCATTAAGGGTCTTTTATGGAAACCTGCAAAATAAACTTTATTTACTCCATGATCTTGGATAATGTCAGGACTTATTTCTGCTGCAAATGAGTTTGTAAATACTGTAATAAATGAATAAATAAATGCTGAAGTTTCAAATACACTGTTCTGATTAGAGTGAAGTTCCTCATGAATCTGATGTCGATGTACTAACAGTAAATAAATTATGTCAAAGAAACAGTAGAAATCATTTTAAAAGACTCATTGATCTATAAATATAGTAAAAACATGAGGAGCACGGCTTATAGAAAGAATCTTAAGTGTTACATTAGAAATTACACATTTCTCGTTTCCACAAATAGAAAAGTTAACAGTTGTTTTATTGGTGTCAGTATAACATTATTTTATGTTGTACTTTAACATGTAATGAAATTGAAATATCATGTATGAAGGAAGGAGGTGATTTCCATGTGTGTGTTCATTCTGCAAATACAATCACTGAACAGACCTTTCTATTGGCTTCTCTTGGACCAACACTCATGCTTCATATGTTCTATGCAAACTCCATGACCTTCCAGCTTTAAAAGCATCAGACTGTCAGTAAAGTTCACAGCACATCAGTTTCACCTCCAACCATGTTGTCTGGAGCTCTACTGCTGCTGTTTGCAGCTGCATCCTGTGAGTCTCTTTGGATTTGTCACAATCTATACTTCATTCTTATGACTTGATAATTCAACATAAAACATTTTCTTTTTTAACAGGTGTGAAGTGTGAACAGTTGACACAGCCACAATCTGTGACTGTGCAGCCAGGTCAACGTCTCTCCATCACCTGTCAGGTCTCTTATGCTCTGAGCAGCTACTACACACACTGGATCAGACAACCTGAAGGAAAAGGACTGGAGTGGATTGGTCAGGACACAGCCTTTAAAGATTCACTGAAGAACAAGTTCAGTGGGGAGTTAGATTCTTCCAGCAACACAGCAACTCTATATGGACAGAATATGCAGCCTGAAGACTCTGCTGTTTACTTCTGTGCTCGAAGAGACACACAGTGACTCAAATGATCAGTAGACCTGAACAAAAACCCCTCAGAACCTGAACACTTGGAACATGAAGCCACCAGAGGAGGAGCCCTCAGACCAGGAATCAATTCACACCACTTCACTCAGTAAAACTCTCTTTGCCATCAATCTTTGCACCATTAGCAGCTCACAGGACTTTCAAAAGAGAAAAATCCACTCTAATAATAATTCAAACAGCAAAGTGATCTTTCAAAGGGCCTCCATCAGGATAAAGTTAGTTTGAGACTTTGTGAGTCATCAACAAGAATATTACATCTAATTACAGCAGCATTTACTGTTTCATTTAATATCATATAATGTGGAACACAGGTGGGATTTTTTACTCTACAAGTTCATTACAAACCTGCTTCTACCAACTACAGTCAAAAGGAGAATAAAGGACAGAATGTTCTGGACTCTGCTGCTGTCAGCTGGATCCTGTCACACACTTTCACACACACTCAGGAAATAATCCGATGAATAATGGAGACAATAGGAACTTCTGTGTCCACAGATTGTTTTGACATTTTGTGGTGCGTTTATGTTTGTTGACTGTACATTCTGTGGATGCTGCAAAGCTTTTCTTTTCTTTCTAATGTTAGAAAGATGAAAAGATCTCAAATTCAACCTGTTAACATTTCTAACAACAAAATCAATTTATCATGAATCAAACTAATGAATCATTGGAATTAAACTACTGTAACTGTCCAAGTTCAACATATATGACAACAATGAAGGCCAAGCCCACTCCAACTCTGTTCTTCCTGTGAGGAGGAGTCAATGCAAAGCGTCTTCCACCTACTTATGTGACTGCACAGAGGATGACAGAGACTAGTGGACACACACTTTAACATGATGGACTTCAGGACACCATTGTTGCTTCTGACCATGTTCTGGGCAGGTGAACACTTTCACTGATGTTGCTTTCATCATCTGTCTTCACAAAGTTACCAGTTTACAACAAGTGACTATTTTCTGGTTTGTTTGTGCAGGTGTTGATGGTCAGACTCTGACTCAATCTGAATCAGTCCTTAAAAGACCTGGAGGATCCCACAAACTGACCTGTACAAGTTCTGGATTCACATTCAGTGACCACTGGATGCACTGGGTCAGACAAGCTCCTGGAAAAGGACTGGAGTGGATCGCTGCTATTGCTTATAGCGATGGAAGCAGCACATATTACTCTGATTCAGTCCGAGGCCGATTCACCATCTCCAGAGTCAACAACAGACAGCAGGTGTATCTGCAGATGAACAGTCTGAAGACTGAAGATTCTGCTGTTTATTATTGTGCTCGACACACACAGTGACTGAAGTTGGTTGAACAGCTGTACAAAAACCTACAGCACTTATTTCTATTGGAGCTCCTGAGGAAGAATTATATTTTAGTTTATCTCTAGATGGAAATGTTTTAAATGAAAATATAAAAAGCAACAATCACCATTAAACCTAAATAAAAAAGCTTGTAAACATAATAATTACATGGTATTCAAGGAAAACACTGCAATGTGCTGAAATCATTGTCATGGGAATGAAGCAGTAGAATAAAAGGACAAACAACCTAAATACAGGAATATTCATGTGAAATCTGAAATGAGATGCAATAAAAGGTAAATTAATGCTGCAGTTTCTATAATAAAGACATTAGAGGCCAGTGTGGGACAAGTTTTTCTTCCTCTGTCACTATAAAGAGACAAATATCTGCTTTTCTCACTCATTTCAACTGAATGACACTGAATCCTGGACTAATTTAAAGATTTATACTGACATCAAACATGTTTTAACTCCTCAATTACTTGCAGATCAGATAAAGTTCATGTACACTTTCCTCTTTTTTCCTCACATATGATAAACTGCTCAAATACTAAATCTCTATGTTGTTGGACTTCATAATTCTCTCTCTCATAGTTCAGCACTGATCTGATCTGATATTTTAGGACTGGATCTTCACACAGGTGAAAATGCAAATCCACAGTCTCCACCCATTCTGCCTGCACTATACATATACATATATATATACACCCTTCATATGAGCCTTTACAGCTACAGTCTCAGCCAAGGTCTCACCATGACACTTGTACTAAGTCTCTTCCTTCTAGCTCTCATTTCAGGTAAGTCCAGTCTGGATCCTCCACAGGAAAAGAAAATCAGCTTCAGATGCCTGCTGTCATCTAAACTCTGTGTCCTTTCAGCTGCTGGGGGCCAGTCCCTCACCTCGTCAGATCCACTGGTCAGCACAGCAGGACAATCAGTCACTCTGTCTTGTAAAGTGCAAGGACTCTCTCTGGCTTGGCTGCACTGGATTCATCACAAACCAGGACAAGCACTGGAATGGATCGGACGCATCGACAGTGGAACTGGCACTATATTTACACAAAGTCTCCAAGGCCAGTTTTCCATCACCAAAGACACTTCGCTAAACGTTGTGTATTTAGAGGTGAAAAGTCTCAAACAAGAAGACTCTGCTGTTTATTTCTGTGCACGAGAGACACAGTGACACAAGAGCCAACAAGGCTGTACAAAAACTGAACAACATGCATCACTGAGTGAGAAGCACTGAAGCATGTCAGGCTTTAAAAACACTTTCTCTGCTGAATAAAGGATAATTATTAAGGAAACACATCAATAAAGTTAATCTCTCTGGTGTGAGGATGTTCATCTTGACTCACCACAATAACAGCAGAAAACCAACTACAGAGAAAACTTTCCTTTAAACACAATATTCACTTTTTCTACATCAACCTGAAGTAAATAACCATCTAGAAGGTACATTAGAGCCTGTGCTCAATGTTTTAGAGTGCTCACTCCAGAAGACACACTGTTTACTCCTGATTTACATGTCATTTATTTAACAACAGGCAAATAAAGCTCCCTTAAAAGGAAGTGTGTGTTTGTGTGTCAGTGAGAGGAAACAAGAGCTCACATCAGTTCAGCTCCAACATCAACATGTTCTCTGCACCTCTGATTCTGCTGCTGGCTGCTGGATCCTGTGAGGAGCTTTCACTGGATTCACACTCATCAATACATTACAAACACTCAATAATATGAGGAATGATGGAGATAATGCTGATTTGTGTCTCCACAGGTGTGAACAGTATCCATCTCATCCAGCCAGACTCAATGGTTGTGCAGCCTGGACACACTCTGACCATCACCTGTCAGCCTTCTGGTTATTGTTAGTTAGTTAGTGTTTTTAAGAGCAGGCTTAAAACTCACCTTTTTAATTTAGCTTTTATTAATTAATTACTTATTTATTTATGTATGTATCTATTTATCCAGTTATTTACTATGGTTCTATTATTGTTCTTATTCTTACTCTTTATTTTAGGTATTTATTTATTTATTTTAGCCCAATTTTAACATTTATTTGTTTTATTTGTAACTGTGTTTTAGTTCAATCCTTTATTTATTTATCAATTTATTTTACTGTTTTCTTATTTTACTCCAGTGTTCCTCCTCATGGGGCCCTCCGCATCGGGAGGTGGTTCTGGCCCATCTGCTGGGGGTGTCGTCCTGGGGACTGTTCTGGCCTGGGTGGTGGGAGCTCTGCACTATGGTTCCCTGACCGTGGTGTGGGCTCCTATCGGGCTGGGCTGGGGTGGTCCCTGTGGCCGGGCCCCTTTAGCTGTGGGCTGTGTCACCTTTGGATGTGGACGGCCCCCTAGGATGGTGTTTCCTCTCCTGGTCCATCAGTGCCACACCATTATCAGAGCTGCTTTTAACTGTCTGATCACAAGGGAATGAGGGTTGGGTGGGAAATGGGCGGTTGGTGGGTGGGTGGGGTGTGTGTGTGTGTGCGTGTGTGTGTGTGTGTGTGTGTCGGGGAAGGGATTTGTTTTTTGTATTTTAATATAAAGGTGTTTTTATTTTTGCATGTAAAGCACTTCGTGTTACATGTATTGTATGAAAAGTGCTCTACAAATAAAATTTGATTTGATTTGATTTGATTTGATTCTGTGACTGATAGCAGCTATGGAACAGGTTGGATCAGACAGCGTGAAGGAAAACCAATGGACTGGATTGTGCATCAGTGGGGAGGAGGTACACTTTGGCAAAATGATGCTCTGAAGAACAAGTTCAGTTACAGCAGAGACACTTCTGCTGGAACAGTGACAATAACAGGACAGAACCTGCAGTCTGAGGACACAGCTGTTTATTACTGTGTATGTGTTCGAGCCACAGTGATACAAACCACCAACAGACCTGCAGAGAAACTCATCAACAACCAGCCAGACTCAGTAGCATCAGTATGAGACTTAAACCATGAGGAGCTGTGGAGCATTTTAATATGTTTTATATCATCATAGAAATGAAATGTATCACACATTTTATGTAATTTAATTGTAACTGAATGTAATTTACTAAAAGCATATTATGTTTTGTATCTGTGTCAGTGTATTATGATACTGAAAGCAAATTAAAAAAGACAATTTGCTTTTTTATCAAAACGATATTTAACAATATTTAACAAAACATAAATAAGTAAAATGTAAATCTATGAAAATATACATTTCACTTTGGAAAATATTCATTTTACCTTTGGTCAAAATAGATTTTTTATCTAGTTTTCAAGACTGCAATCCAAAGAAGCAGCATTTTAAGCTTCACTGAAACAACAAACCTTTCAGAAACATTTCTCAGGTGAAACTGAAAAACCTTCTTGGAGCATCCAACGACTGATAGTAAAATGTACACATACAGTTATTTCTCCTTAATCATAATAAAAAGCTCTTTATACTGTCTACCCTCCAGTGTATCATTGTGATGGACAATGTCTGACAGTATTTTAGAGAGAAATCAAACTGGACCAGACTCTCTGGGAGCTGAAAAGACATGAAGAGACAAACTTTCTTTTCCCTGTAAAGTCAACAATGAAGAGACTGTTGATGAATGGGAATCACACATGAAGTGAACCAGGCCTCAACCACACCTGTGATCAGCTGCAGACCCACTTCTACTCTGCTGACCATCCACAACTGTTGCTCTCACATGATTTGTGCACCAGACAAGCGCTGCTTCAGTCACTAAGAGTCTACTCACCGAGGATCCACAGCTGCTCATCCATCCATCCGACGATGTGTCCAACAATCCTCCTGCAGCCACAATATTCCCTCAGCAGTCACACAAGTCCAGCTTCTCTCCAGAGCCGCCTGCGCTCCGTGCTGCACATTCCCCGACCTCCGAGCTCACCCAAAGCGCATGTGTGCAGCTCCAAACCCGGCGCACGTCTCCAGCGCATCGGACCTCTGCAGGAGCCCAAACCACAGCGAGGAAGTGGACTGTGGACGTGTGCAGGATGCGCTGACAACACGTTTCCTTCAGCCGCTCCGACAACAACACAAGCTGCTTGCTGCTGTTTTCCACTGCAGCCACAACACACTCCAAACCTCCCGCACTTCCGGCCTCCTCACCTGAGCGTCCACCTGCACTGACGTCACCGCCTCCTCCAGGGCCTCAGCCAGCATCAGCAGATCCTCGAACGGGCTCCAGCTTGGATCTCCCCTCTACCTGCTCCCTGTGGCTCACCTTTCCACTCTCATTCCCTCATTCTGTTCATGCTCATTCATCCTTCCATCCCATCATCCATTCCTCTGCCCTTCCTTCAGCTGGACACCAACATGGCTCCTGCTCCTTCTCATTCTGCTGCAGCAGCCTTCAACTTTCAATCTGCACACAGACCTGCAGGTTTTCAGCTTTACTTTCACTAAACTGTCCATTTGTGTTCAGTCCTCCTCAGTGTGATGTAGTTTCATGTTTATTACTTGAATTAAAAACCTGCATCATGTGCTCTGTTGTAGATGTGACACCTGTCTGAGTCCCTGAACACTTTATTTCCTTTTTGAGGCCCCAAGTTTCTCTTTATGTTTGTGGATTTAAACACACTTTCAATACTGGAACCTTTAAAGCTCTTTAAAAATCCAGACCTATCGATTACCTTGATTTTAGTTTACTGGTGTTTCAGGAACAATGAAATAAAATTTAACTGTAAGAGAAATGAGGCCATCATGCAACTCAAATGATTATCTTAGATTTTGTTACAACACATTTGCAGGATCTTTCCATGAAGACATTTAAAAAATAATTCTGTACATTCACTCTGCAGCTGTAAATGTGTTTAGGTGGTGTGTTGCTGTTTCAAACTTCTATTTGTCAGGTGTTTTATTCTGTCTTGATTCCTTTAAATTTGACTATAAAAGCAGAATGTGGTGAAGGAGGAGCTTGATGTAAATCCATTCTAACAGGGATCCAGTTCACATCGTATTTAAAGGAGATTCATCCATTTGAAATCATACAAGTCAACATGGCTAACAGGAAGATGACACTCTTTGTGGTTGTTGCTCTGTTTGTTTGGAGTGATGCTGAAGGTTGGAGCATAACAGAGTCTGAACCTGCAGTTAAAAGACCTGGAGAGTCCCACAGACTCACATGCACAACATCTGGACTCAACTTTGGAGGCTCAGTGTGGAACTGGATCAGACAGGCTCCTGGTAAAGGACTGGAGTGGATCGCTTATATAAGCACATCTAGTTCTCCTATCTATTACTCCCAGTCAGTCCAGGGCAGATTCACCATCTCCAGAGATGATTCCAGCAGTACAGTCTATCGACAGATTAACAGCCTGAAGACTGAGGACACAGCAGTGTATTACTGCGCCAGAGAGACACAGTGAGAAACACAAATAGAAGAGTCATACAAAAACTACTTCCTCGATTAAAAACTACAACTAGGATGCATTTGATTGTATTGTTTGCTGTATTTTTCCACCATTAATTCTTTAAAAAATGACGCTATATCTAAATTTACATGTCTGAATTTCTAAATAACCTCAAGTTTTCGTAACTAAACACTCTGAGCAGCTTTAAGTTTCTTCCCACTAAGAAACTCATGAACACCAGTGAATGTGTGACTCTTCACTGCTGAATCCATCATCACTTTACATCTCTGACTACAAAGTCTAATTAATTCTGCACACTCCAACCAGGAATGTAACATTAAACATAGATTTGCTTTAATAATAATGTGAGTAGAAACCATTTGTGCTTCATTTTAGAAAACTCCACTGACTCAGACAGGACGACTAAAAGCTGTACAACCTGGACTTTAATGGGTCTTGTTGAATTCTCTGTTGTGTGATCTGGTTTGCTTGTGGGGACAGAAAATCCATTGCTACTAAAATGCTGCACAAACTCCAACCCCTGCACACAAAACAAACCAAAAGAATCAGTCAGTATTTCTAATTTACAGCTACAGTCCACCATTACAATGTAGTTTAATTGTCCAGGATCAACACAATAAAGACACAAGTCCACTCCACCGCTGTCCTTCCTGTGACGACTTTATGGACGTAAATAATAAATCATTAGGAAATGATGAAACTGCATCACTTCCTCTAAGAATAATCATTACTGCCAACAAAATAACTGTTAAATCATTCATAAATAACATATTGTGTCTAGAATGATCACTGCTCAACACTCACTGCTGAACTTCTGTCCAGGTATGAAGAACAGAAACACTCCATGTACAATGTTTAGGGACATCATGGAAACACTGTTAAAAATTCAGGAATAAATCCTGGTGTAGTTCCCTTAAAGGAACACTAGAGGACAGTCAGTGTCCAGTCTTTGTCTCCTCTGTCACAACAAGGAGACTCCAACATCTCTTGATCTCCACTGACTCCCACTGAAACCCTGAAGTGACCTCAGAGCTTTGTTCTCATTGTGCTCATGTACACTGGAAGCAGCAGCTGTCCACACTGTTCTACACAACAAACACCATGATAAGCATGCTTCATACAAGAAAATCAAATGATCATTTGAAAAGGTACATCAGCAGTGAGAGCAGCTTCATGTGTACATTTAGTTGTACTTCACAATCTCATCATTTCAAATAAGTCTGAGGATCAAACAGCCAGAAGACTGAAGGAGCTGCTGTTCATTCTTCACATGTTCTGATCAACTCTGAAAGAAAAGGAACACAGAAATAAGACAAACGTTCACATGCTGGGTTCTTCCTGACCTATGAAGGTTTATTATAAACAGTTCTGACCACAGCTTCTTACTTCCTCTTTCAAACAAATGTGCACATGTTCATTTTTTCCCCTATGTGAACTTTGTGAATGTGTGGATGAAGATTTTAAAGTTGTAATAGAAACAAATGAATTCAAAGTTGTGGTTTTCATTCTCATATACAATGATATCAAACATGACAAGCCTTAAATCTCCTAAGTTGAAGAAATGAGTCATGATCCTTTTTAGAGTTCCTAACAAACACTAAACTAGAAGCCCAGCTCATTCCACTAGTCTCCATCTTTTGAGGAGGAGTCCATGCAAAACTGTCTTCCACCTCTACATATGTGACTGCTGAGAGAACAACACAACAGTGGACAGACAGAGTTCAACAAGATGGACTTTAGAACAGGGCTGATACTTTTAACTGTCTGCTGGGCAGGTGAAGATCTTCCCTTAAATTCTGTTGATGTTCAATCTATGAACAAGTTAACTTGTGTCTATATTATTATCTGACTGTTTATTTGCTCTTTACAGGTGTTGATGGTCAGACTCTGACTCAGTCTGGACCAGTAGTTAAAAGACCTGGAGAGACAGTGAAGATGTCATGTATCATATCTGGTTATAGCATGACAAGCTATTATATTCACTGGATACGACAGAGACCAGGAGAAGCTCTGGAGTGGATTGGAAGGATGGATACAGGCAGCAACTCTGTTATCGACGCCAGCACCTTCCAGAATCGTTTCCCCATGACTGAAGATGTGTCCAGCAGCACTCAGTACCTCCAGATCAAGAGTCTGACAGCACAAGACTCTGCTGTTTACTTCTGTGCTCGAAGAGACACAGTGAGTGAAAACAGTGAAGCAGCTGAACAAAAACCTCCACAGATGTCAAACAGCAGAGTGATGAACTCTGACACATCTGGGATTTTTCAGTACATGTAGAAAAATGTTCATCTATCAACTTTTACTGTAAACTGATGACAGTAATTCTTTCACTTGTCAAATCATTCATCCTAAATCAAAAATGTCATTTAATGTACAAACCATGAAGGAAACTAGTATGAAAAGAAGAGGAAGCTGAAAATGATCTCAAGTGACTTTGGCTGAAGAAGATGATCAGAAAGGTGAAATGTCATCAATCCTAAACATCAATCAAACATTGATTAATGACATGACATGGTGAGATGGGCCCTGAGATACCAAGGAAGCAATTTTAACAAATGCATGTCACTGATCAGAATAACACTGGAGATGATTCAGAATACTATCAATGCTTTAATAGGCTGCCTTTCATGCTCAAATACAATTAGAGCTTACAAAGTTAATTATAAAAATTAAAGTTTGCATTTTTGTTCATATTAAAACATAAATAGTTGCTGTTTTAATGCTGCAACACATTTTGTGCTTTTAAAAAAGCAAATAAGAACACCTGATATCATGGATTTGCTCTTGGGTATTATATCACCAGTCTGATGAATTCTTTACAGAAATTGTCCTGTTCACTACAGCATCAGCATGTTGCATATAGTCTCACCACTTTCACTTCACAACTATTTACATTTGTCTTCATGCTCCAACTTTCTCTGCAAGTCTGTGGCTTAAAACATCATTTCAATCCTGAAACCTTTCAAGGTCTTAAATAATCCAGGCCTTCAACCAGCTGAAACCAACTCAAGCATTCATTTACATTTTAATGCTGTCAGTTCAAAGACAATGAATGAAATAAAACCAACCAATAAATCTGCTGTTTTTCTGACTTTTCTGCATTATTATCTTTTTCATGACTATAGAAGATCTAAATTGAATGAATTCAGTTTTATCTTCATGTCAAAAGTCAACAAAAGGTCACAGTGTAACCCACTAAATCAATAAATGTTGAACACAATCTGCTGGTTGAGACATCAAAAATGAAAAACTAAATATTGAAAATTGACTCTACTCTAATGTCATGGAGGAAACAGATGTTTTTTAGCTGCTCAGCTGTTTATATGATGCTGAATCTCGTGTTGTGCTGTTTATAGACCTACCCTCTGATTTGACTGATGCAGGAGGAGCCTCATGGAAGCATTTTCATGTGGATTCAGTGTATTTAAAGGAAATTCACACACTTGAAAACATATTAGTCACATTGTCAACATGGCTCACAGACAGCTCACACTCTTTGTGGTTGTTGCTGTGTTTGTTTGGAGTGGTGCTGAAGGTTGGAGCATAACAGAGTCTGAACCTGCAGTTAAAAGACCTGGAGAGTCCCACAGACTGACCTGTACAACCTCTGGAATATCATTTAGTAGCTGGTGGATGGCCTGGATCAGACAGGCTCCTGGAGAAGGACTGGAGTGGATCACTACTGATAGAGGTCGCAACAGCAATTTCTACTCTCAGTCAGTTGAAGGCAGGTTCACCATCTCCAGAGACGATGACAAAGAGCAGCTGTTCCTGAAGATGAACAACCTGAACACTGAAGATTCTGCAGTTTATTATTGTGCTCGACAGACACACAGTGAGAGACAGAAACAGGAGAGCCACACAAAAACCACTTCCTCCTTCTGCTATGGAAACACAACGTTCCTTTACTTTCAGCTTCCTTTAATATATTGATAAAGACTTCTGCTGCAAATGAGTTTGTAAACATTGTAATAAATGAATAAATAAATGCTGAAGTTTCCAATACATTTTGCTGATTTTTGTTAAATTCATCATGAATCTGATGTTGATGTACCTACAGTAAATAAATTCTCTCAAAGATATCATTTTAAAAGACTCACTGATCTATAAATATACTAAAAACATGAGGAGCACAGCTTATAGAAAGTATCATAAGTGCTTGGAAATACACAAGAAACTACACAATATCAGAAAACTGAATCACTGATAGTTCAACACATTTATAGTTTCCACAAATAGAAAAGTTAACAGTTGTTTTATTGGTGTAAGTATAGCATTATTTTATGTTGCACTTTAACATGTAATGACATTAAAATATCATGTATGAAGTAAGGAGGTGATTTCCATGTGTGTGTTCATTCTGGAGATACAATCACTGAACAGACCTTTCTATTAGCTTCTCTTGGACCAGCACCCATGCTTCATATGTTCTATGCAAACTCCATGATCTTCCAGCTTTAAAAACATAAGACTGTCAGTAAAGTTCACAGCACATCAGTTTCACCTCCAACCATGTTGTCTGGAGCTCTACTGCTGCTGTTTGCAGCTGCATCCTGTGAGTCTCTTTGGATTTGTCCTAATCTATACTTCATTCTTTGCAGTATGACTTGATAACTGATCATAAAACATTGTATTTTTTCAACAGGTGTGAAGTGTGAACAGTTGACACAGCCACAATCTGTGACTGTGCAGCCAGGTCAACGTCTCTCCATCACCTGTCAGGTCTCTTATGATCTGAGCGACTACTACACACACTGGATCAGACAACCTGAAGGAAAAGGACTAGAGTGGATGGGTGATGACACAACCTTTAAAGATTCACTGAAGAACAAGTTCAGTGGCATCGAAGATTCTTCCAGCAACACAGTGACTCTAAATGGAAAGAATATGCAGCCTGAAGACTCTGCTGTGTATTACTGTGCCAGAGAGTCACAGTGACTCAAATGATCAGTAGACCTGAACAAAAACCCCTCAGAGCCTGAACACTTGGAACATGAAGCCACCAGAGGAGGAGCCCTCAGACCAGGAATCAATTCACTGTTAAAAAGAGTTCAAGTCTATTTTGCAATAAAATGAAATGAAATGAACACACTTGAACACTTTATTTTGATTTCTATTTTTAAATCATGATGTATTATGACTGACATAACCAAAACTATATTACTTTCTAAACTTGTAAAGTTTTGTTGGGAGACAAGTTCAAACTTCATCCTGTCTGTGAGGAAAAGTCCATGTAAAACATAGTTCTAGACTTTGACTCAGAGAAAACAACAAGTCTTTGAGCTTTACACAAAGGAACACACTTTATATTTGTTTCACTTTTACTGACTGGAAAATATGAATTCATAGAATCCATTCATTGAGAGATTACATGTTTTTAGCTGAACCTATTATTAATGATTAAACAACATTGTCAACAGTTTTCTTCATTTTGTTTCTGCTGAAATGTTTTTCTCCCTGCTGGACTGAATATTGTGTGACTTACTGTCAGGATAAAACCAACAGTATTACATTTATGTTACAGTATTTGTTACAGGAAGTTGTCACTTGTTGTCAGTTTATTATGAAGAAATAAAAATACTCACATTAGATTTCTTTTAAAGTAACAACTTTTACATAAACTGTGGTATTTACAGGACATTTGTTGGAGCCACTTTTATACACTGAATTCATTTTCCAGTTTCAGTCAGTGAGAGTCCAGTCAATTTTAGTTCAATATGATCCTTCCTGTGAGGAGGAGTCAATGCAAAACACAAATGTCTTGTACTTATGTGACTGCAGTGAGGATGACAGAGAACAGTGGACACACAGTTTAACATGATGGATTGTAGGACAGCTCTGCTGCTCTTAACTCTCTGCTGGACAGGTGAACATTTACACTGATATTGATCTGACAGATTCTCATTTATACCACCAATGTACTACATGACATGGATTGTTTTCTGGTTTTACAGGTGTTGATGGTCAGACTCTGACAGAATCTGGAGATGCAGTTAAAAGATCTGGAGAGTCTCACAGATTAACATGTACAGTCTCAGGGTTCACACTCAGCAGCTATTATATGCACTGGGTCAGACAGGCTCCTGGAAAAGGACTGGAGTGGATTGCTATTGTTAGAGATTACAGCCATTTCTACTCTGAGTCAGTCCAAGGCAGGTTCACTGCCTCCAGAGACAACAACAGACAGCAGGTGTATCTGCAGATGAACAACCTGAAGACTGAAGATTCTGCTGTTTATTATTGTGCTCGACACACACAGTGACTGAAGTCAGTGAAGCAGCTGCACAAAAACCTCCACAGATCAAATAGCAGAGAGACTCTGAGACATTGTCGCGTTTTTGCTGAACTCAATCATACTGTCGATTATATCATAATAATAATACACAACACTGATATCACACTTTTCAAGAGACTCAAAGATGATTTACAATGTAGATAAGAACACAAAAATTAGACATAAATAAACAGAATGCAGTGGAGAAAGGAGCACATAGAAAAGGGGATTTAGGAGTTGTAAGCAGTGTTGAAAAGATGTGTCCTTATGGATCTCTTGAATATGGACAGTGAGGAGGATTCTCTTATGCTTCAGGGGAGTGAGTTCCAGAGGGTGGGAGCAGCAATGGAGAAAGGCCTGACACTCCAGGTCCGGTATTTGGTCCAGATGGGGGTCGATCGGAGGCGAGTGTTGGCAGAGTGGAGGGTGTGGGTGGGAGTGTGTCTGTGGAGGAGTTCAGTCAGGAGGGGGGAGCCAGGTTGTGGAGAGCTTTGTAGGGGATGAGCAGGATTTTGAAGTGGATTCACTGGGGGACGGGGAGACAGCGGGGATTCTGAAGGATGGGGGTCATGTGATCACGGATGTGGGAGTGGGTGATCAGGCAGACAGCAGAATTCTGGATGTGTTGAAGTTTCTAGAGTGTTTCTGAAGATGTCCCATACAGAAGACTGTTGCAGTAGTCAAGTCTGGATGTGATGAATGGACAGATGGATGGACAGAGGAGGTCAATGTTTTAAAGGTGGAAGAAGGCTGTTTTATATAATATGATGTATGCTTTTGCTGAGAGTGACTCATGACAAACAGGTTTTATAGCTGAACAAATCTTATTCATTAATATGTCTGGATGTTTGCTATTATTGAAATACAAATGATTACTGTGTGAAAACAGGTCTTTACAGTCCACTCAATGTCAATATCCTTCACCTTTTTATGTGACTGCATTGAAAGCAAGAGAGAACAGTGGACACACACTTTAAATCTCGCTTGTCTTTTCTCTTCAGACCGAAAGACTGATCTGAGCTGACTGACATGTTCTTTGTTCTTCACATGACCACCACTTCTCAGGTCTCTATGCAAACTCAGTGTTCTTCCTTCCTCACAATTATAAAGACTTCACTTGGACAGGAGGTTAGAGAGGATCACAAGCTCTCATCTCTACAGCTTCAACATCAACTATGTTTCCTGTAGCTCTGCTGCTCCTGATGGCAGCTGGAAACTGTGAGTCCCTCAGTCACTTCTTCTTCTGTTGGACTCTAACTGGATCATTTGTCAACAATATGTTCATCTTTTTTAACAGGTGTGAAGTGTGAACATTTGACACAGCCACAATCTGTGACTGTTCAGCCAGGTCAACGTCTCTCCATCACCTGTCAGGTCTCTTATTCTGTTAGCACCTATGACACAGCTTGGATCAGACATCCAGAGGGAAAAGGACTGGAGTGGATTGGTTATGACAGAACCTTTAAAGATTCACTGAAGAACAAGTTCAGTGGCGAGTTAGACTCTTCCAGCAACACAGCGACTCTATATGGACAGAATCTGCAGCCTGAAGACTCTGCTGTGTATTACTGTGCCAGACAGAGACACACAGTGACTCAAATGATGAGTAGACCTGAACAAAAACCCCTCAGAGCCTGAACACTTGGACCATGAAGCCACCAGAGGAGGAGCCCTCAGACCAGGAATCAATTCACACCACTTCACTGAGTAAAACTCCCTTTGCCATCAATCTTTGCACCATTAGCAGCTCACAGGACTTTCAAAAGAGAAAAATCCACTCCAATATTAATTCAAACAGCAAAGTGATCTTTCAAAGGGCCTCCATCAGGATAAAGTTAGTTTGTGACTTTGTGAGTCATCAACAAGAATATTACATCTAATTACAGCAGCATTTACTGTTTCATTTAATATCATATAATGTGGAACACAGGTGGGATTTTTTACTCTACAAGTTCATTACAAACCTGCTTCTACCAACTACAGTCAAAAGGAGAATAAAGGACAGAATGTTCTGGACTCTGCTGCTGTCAGCTGGATCCTGTCACACACTTTCACACATACTCAGGAAATAATCCTATGAATGATGGAGATAATAGGAACTTCTGTGTCCACACAAATGATCAATCACATGTTTTAACTAAGAGACGAGTACAGAGGAAATTTCATGTGTCAAAGGTTCTACAGAAACTATTTCGACTTAAAACTCTGACATCTATAAAGAAAGAGTTGACTGCAGAATGCATTCAAATCTGAGTATAACTGTCCAAGTTCAACATATATGACAACAATGAAGGCCAAGCCCACTCCAACTCTGTTCTTCCTGTGAGGAGTCGTCAATGCAAAGCGTCTTCCACCTACTTATGTGACTGCACAGAGGATGACAGAGACTAGTGGACACACACTTTAACATGATGGACTTCAGGACACCATTGTTGCTTCTGACCATGTTCTGGGCAGGTGAACACTTTCACTGATGTTGCTTTCATCATCTGTCTTACAAAAAGTGACTATTTTCTGGTTTGTTTGTGCAGGTGTTGATGGTCAGACTCTGACTCAATCTGAATAAGTCCTTAAAAGACCTGGAGAATCCCACAAACTGACATGTACAGGTTCTGGATTCACATTCAGTAGCCACTGGATGCACTGGGTCAGACAGGCTCCTGGAAAAGGACTGGAGTGGATCGCTGATGTTGCTACGAGCGATACTGGCAGCACATATTACTCTGATTCAGTCCAAGGCCGATTCACCATCTCCAGAGTCAACAACAGACAGCAGATGTATCTGCAGATGAACAACCTGAAGACTGAAGATTCTGCTGTTTATTATTGTGCTCGAGACACACAGTGACTGAAGTTGGTTGAACAGCTGTACAAAAACCTACAGCGCTTATTTCTATTGGAGCTCCTGAGGAAGAATTATATTTTACTTCATCTCCAGATGGAAATGTTTTAAATGAAAACATAAAAAGCAGCAATAACCATTAAACCTAAATAAAAAGCATGTATATATAATCATTACATGGTATTCAAGGAATGTTGATTTGTGTCTCCACAGGTGTGAACAGTATCCATCTCATCCAGCCAGACTCAATGGTTGTGCAGCCTGGACACACTCTGACCATCACCTGTCAACCTTCTGGTTATTCTGTGACTGATAGCAGCTATGGAACAGGTTGGATGAAACAGCATGAAGGAAAACCAATGGACTGGATTTGTACTCAGTGGGCAGCAGGGAGCTTAAACCAAAATGATGCTCTGAGGAACAAGTTCAGTTCCAGCAGAGACACTTCTGCCAATAACAGGACAGAACCTGCAGTCTGAGGACACAGCTGTTTATTACTGTGTACGTGTTCGAGCCACAGTGATACAAACCACCAACAGACCTGCAGAGAAACTCATCAACAACCAGCAACCACACACATGCTGTATCTGTAGACAGTTACTTCCTGACAGAGAAGCTACACATCAGTATAAAGAAGCTAAAAAAGCTTGACTTCTTTTCCTTCACTTCAGTAACCTGTGTGTTTTGATGCTGGGAATTAAGAATTTAAATCATTATTTTAAGTTTCCCACTCATCCACCTACTCAAACAAACTAGAAATTAGCACATTTGAAAATATTTTGCAGTTTAATGTCTGGTCAGAAAAGTGTCTTCAAAAATTCAACATTCAAACGTGTTAATTATCACATTTACATTCTATTTATTACACTGTATACTTCCACTCTGTTTCTTAGGAAATGCACATTTTACATTGATGCTTATAGTGTTTCTACTTCTGTTTATGTTTTCAGGACATATTTTTCTACTTATGTTTATGTTTTGTACTGTTTATATTTCTGGCTTTGAATGGGAGCAACTTTACCATCAACAACTTCCCTTCTGGGATCAGTAACATATTTCTGACTCTGATGCTTCTATAATGTGTGCAGTGAACTTCAGGGATACAAACTCTGACTTGAGGCGGCGTGAATATGGAAGTAGAAATGTTAATTAGAGTAAAAATACACAGAAAGATATGAAGTATAAAAATAAAATATAATAAACTGTGTGTATTAAATGGTGAGGTGAAAACTGCATGTGTAAAAATGTAAACATCAGTCTTGAGAGTTGGAAGTGTTTGGCTGAGCACCGAAGGTAAAACTGTCTAATAAACATTCTACTATATAATGCAGGGAAGCTATCAACCCAGTTGCAACTGTTTGGTAGAAGTACTATTATGTTTAACTTGATATATATTGTGGAAAATGTGTAATATGTTGAGTCTTTGAATGTCAGAATGTTCTTTTCCTGTCTTTTTTTAAACATAGAGGTTAAAAACTGTGAAAACAACTCAAAAACTGCCCCTGAGAAAAAGTGATTACTGTCTATGAACTGTCAGAATAAAGGAAATACTTCATCAATAGTACAGTAGACACACTTTTCTTCCTAATCTTAGGTGCATGGTGTTCCAACCCTGGACAGGATGAATGCTTAAAGCTCCTGCTTGTCATGTATTTACATGTTTACTGTTGGAAGCTCCTTCAATGTCAGAAGTCAGACTGTGATTAAAGATGGATAAACATTATTCCTGCAGGATCAAACAGTAAAATACTTTGATGTGTCACAGATTAATAGAACTATTCTTGAATGTGACTGCTGTTCTTGTTTTAAACTCTAGAGGGCAGACAAAGACAGCTTTAACTGAATGATGACTACTAGTTCTTTTCTCTTCTTCATCATCTGTTACAAACTTTTCTGCCATAAACCTCGGTCATATGGTCACATTCAGCTGTGCACCACTGCTTCACTGATCACTGCTTGTTGCTTATTGATTAGATAAAAGTAATCAGATGGATTAAATAGTAAAAGTCAATTCCAGTGTAGTTGTTAAAGAGACAGTTCATTTAAAACAGATGAGGACATTTTAAATGTTCAGACATTAAAGGACACTTTGTGCTCAGTAAACATTCATCCTAGTTTCACCAAACAAGAGGTGAGATTGTTCCTGTGAGGAGGAGTCAATGCAAAGCTCACATTAATTCCACCTATCAGCTTCAAGTTGTTGTTCAGCTTCACACTCACTTCTCATGTTTTCTGACTACTTTCTACTTGTTGGAATCTTCCTAAATGTGACACAAACACCTGTTTCATACATGCTATTTGACAGATAACAAAGCACACATTGTCCTGTTCACTACAGCATCAGCATGTTGCATATAGTCTCACCGCTTTCACTTCACAACTATTTACATTTGTCTTCATGCTCCAACTTTCTCTGCAAGTCTGTGGCTTAAAACATCATTGTTAGAAGAAAACTTAGATGTCACTTATCAGCTCACTCAATAGGAGGAACCAGCGTAACTGATTCCTCACCATATATGCTCCTCACGTAGTATCTCTTAAACTATCTCTTAAACTCACATGTGTTCTTGCTCTCTGCCACTTCCATATTAGGTAACGGGCAGCCATTGAGCCGCCGTTCTCTGTAGTCTTGAAATGTATGTAAACTGCTCCGAGCAGGGACTGCCCCTGCTCGGATTTCTCTGTGTGTAACTCTTCTTTTGTATAAATAAAGGAACAAGGAACTGCTCAGTGCGACTCTGCCTTAGTAGATTGTACTGGCAGGGTGCCCTTTGTACAAAGAATCTCTCTGTGTCTGACTCTATTGATTATTCTCCCAGCAGGTCATGAGGCGATCGGGGATCCTCTCCTGACATTAAAACTTGGTCCTTCGAGCCGGATGGTCAATCAGGGCGACTGACGAGAAGCTCTCCGACCTGCAGTCCGTCGACGGCCAGTCACCAGGTGACTGATAAGTCCACGGCCGTGAATTCGGTCCGTGGCCAGGGTTAGAACCGGATCTTCGGGTTACCCTGGTTGATCGTCCGAACAACGGAGACAATAGAGTGAGTATAAGACACATAAAGAGAGTGTTTGGATTTTTGAGAATTTTAACCAGAACTAAAATTCTAGTTTGGATTGGTTTTGAGGATTTTGACCTGAAACTAAAATCTTGCAAAAAGCAAACTAAAGAGCGTTCTTAAGAAAGAGGTGAGTGCCTCTGAAAACTGCAGTAAGAGGAGTGTTCCTCGTAAATGTAAAGATATAAGAGGTGAGTGCCTCATAAAACTGCGCAGGAGGACTGTGTCCTCGTAGGGAATAAAGGTAATTTTCCCTAGGGAATAACGGTACTTTTCCCGGATGAGAATGTGAATTTTGTATGAATGAAGGTAAGACTATTATAAGAACATAGCAAGTTCTTGTCTACCTTATTTTTTCTTTTATTCTTGGAAGACTGAAGTATACATGAGAATTTGAGTCAGCTTTCCCCGCACTGTATTAGTCAGTGTAGAAGCTTGGGAGATCCACTGCACTCACTTTCTCTCATATGTAAGAAACTCTTCCTTGAAAATCATAGTAAATAAATGACGGAAAATTCTAGTGAATTGATAGTAGCAATCTTTGTAAATTTAAACAAAGACAAACCAAAAGAGATAGACTATTTTTGGTCAGATCATTCAACTTCCACGGTACGTTGTACGTATTGCAGAATAAATATTGACCCAAATAAACCAATAATTAGAACCTCAACAGTAATTCTATTAGAAGACGCTGAACAATTAATGATTAAAATAGACTGTTTTAATTTGAACAGATAATAAAATGGGAGGCAGCAATAGTAAAGAATATACAAAGGATGGGGAGTTCATGGAGAAGAACTATGCAGGATCGGGAAAAATTGCTCTAAAATGGAAGAAAAAATATGGGTTCAAGGGAGAACTAGACACAAAAGAAATATTAGGCTTGCAAGTGCAACTTAAAACTGAAATCAGCCAAAAGAAAGGGAGAAAGAAAAATAAATACGAAAAAGAGTACAAATTTAGTGACTTATGGTTGGAGGAAAGTCAGAGAAGAGAGAAGCAGAGAGAGCAGCGACAAAAGAAGAAGTTGCAGAAAAAATTAGCAAATGTTATGAGCGTAGGCGTAAAGGCAGATGAGGAGACACAGGCGAGCACACTACAAGATCATGACCTTGATAGAGAAGGGGGTGGTGAGGCAGCTGCAGAGCCTGCACCACAACAAGATAAGGACAGAGAGCTAAAACAAAAAATGGAGGAAGAGCACAGGACAAGACAAGAGAGGAAAGCAAACTCACAAAAGAGACGAGAAGAGGTAGAGAGGAAAAAGAAAGAGAAGAAGGAAGAGGAACAAATGCTACGAGTGCTCAGGAAAGTGACAGGGTCAGGGAAGCGACGTAACGTGCATGAGGGACCGAAAGGGAACAAAAAAGGCTCAGGACAGACACAATTATATCCTGTAAAACTGCTACAAAAACATCAGGAAAAGTTCACACCTACTTATAATGGAGACACTGATGACTCAGATTGGGAATCAGATGTCTCAGACTGCACAAATTGTGGCCCAACTCCTGGTGGTCAGTACCCACTCGTGGAAGTAGCCAACCCACGATATGGTGTGGATCAGGGACAGGACGATCAGGGACAGCCCAGAGGCCCCGACCCTGATAGAGTCATACACGTCTATAGGCCATGGAGCGCGCATGACCGTAAAAAGGCGACGCAGGATGTCAACCACCCGTCGTCAGGACAGGGTGGGGCGGATGATTTTATAAACAAGATGCGAGGCATTACTCAGAGCTATAGGCTGAACGGGTTTGAGATACTAGATTGTTATAGGGACATCCTTAAGGGAGATTGGTACAGAGTAGCAGGAGATTTTACAGGAGGAACTAATAATGGAGAGCCACACCCGCATGGTAGTCCCATTTTGCAACAGAGCTTAACTGCACTAGAAGACCGTGTGAGGGTGGCATGGCCACGTAGAGTAGATTACACCATAATAGGAGAAACAAAGCAGCGCGAGGGTGAGAGTGCATCTGATTTCAGACACAGACTGGAAGCTATTTATCGTGCAAATTCAGGGATACCACATACGGAGGACGCAGCAGGTCCTTATCAACAACAGCTAAAGTCACATTTTGTTAAAGGACTTAGAGAAGAAATCAGAAGGCGAGTTGAAAAATCATGGGTGCACCAAAGCACAGGGACAGTGCAGCAGGCCGTAGAGCAGGCAATGCATGCAGAAGAAGTCCTTAAACGCCAACAACAGGGCAATTACGTTAACACTGAAATGGCAGGCGTCATAGCATATCAAAGTAGACCACGCCAATATCGTGGCAGAGGCAGAGGCCGTGGACGAGGGCGAGGTGGCTATAGGCCACAAGATAACCGGCACTACGATCATGATGATCAAAAGGATAGGGATTGGAAGGAGAACAGGTGTTTCACCTGTCATAAACCAGGACACATGTCGAGAGACTGTCCAGAGCGTACATGACTAGACAAATCAAAAACACAGGAACCAGTGAGCGCACATGGCCCTGAACAACGTCAAAACCATAACAAACAAGAAACAGATGGCGAACTATATATGGACATTGAGATTCTATTCAAGCAGTATTCAGAAGACACGTCGCCAATGAGGAAATTAAGTTTTAATGGTAAAGACTTTAACTGCCTATGTGACACTGGAGCATGCACAACAGTACTCAGATATGCTCCCCCAAAAGTACAGTTATCAAACAAACAGGTTTGGGTAAAGTCGGCATCAGGCCATGTAACTTCCCTCAGAATGACAAAACCAGTAAATATAGTGGACATTGAAACAGGGACACATGTGCGTGTACCAATTCTAGTGGACCCTGCCTGTCCACTTAATCTGTTAGGGAGAGATGTTATGGTCCCAATGAAAATGACCGTGAGACCCTCAAAGGATGGAAAAATGACAACAGAAGTTGATCCACCAGAACATACAAAAGATACCTATCTAGTAAAAGGGGAAGGAGTTCCCCACTATTACTGGTCATTAGACATGACAGATCAAGACATGGCGAAATCACTGTTAGACCAGGCGACAACACAGCTCATGCTGATGACAGGTGGCATACAGAACTTAAATGTTCTCAACCCTGATCAGCTACACTGTACGCTGAGGTACAAACAAGAACCAGGTCCAGATCCACCCTATAATGACCTGGTTCACAAATTAAAAAACCCGACAACGATGTGCCTTAATCACATAATTGTATCTAAATCGGGTCAGTCATGTGTGTCAGTCACTCTCAATCCAAAACAGCAAGCTGTCAACCGAAACCAGTATCCGCATGTATCTCTAACTAAGCAAAATGCCCAACAATGGAAAAATATGCACCAACTAGTTCTGAGAGAACAACAAGAAACGTTCTCACCACCTGATGCAACAGGTTGGCAGACAGGAAAACATAGTGGAATGCGGAGACTTGTTTTAAATACATATGTCGCAGTGACACCACAGACACACATGGACGAAGCCTGACAGATAACAGCACACACTTATGTACTGACAGCAGAAGACAAAGCTGATCTGCAAGACATACCAGATTCCCTATGGTCCAAAGGCGCTACAGATGTCGGCCTTATACTAAATTATCCTACAGTAAAAGTCGAAACGAAGCATAATGCCTATCCGATAGTGCGCCAGTACCCACTGTCAGCAGAGGCAGAAAAGGGTATAGAACCTGTAATTATGGACATGATTAAGGCAGGGATATTAGTTGAAACAAAGAATCCTAAGTGTTTGACCCCAATTTTCCCAGTCAAGAAAGCTACAAAAGGCTGGAGAATGATACAGGATTTGAGAGCAGTAAATGAAATAGTCGTAACAGAGCCAGTAGACGTAGCAAATCCACACACACTTATGAATAACATCTCACCCAAGGACAAATGGTTCACAGTAATAGACTTATCTAATGCATTCTTTTCTATCCCAGTCCACACAGACTCCCAAGGACTGTTTGCTTTTAGATACAAAAACAAGACTTACACTTATACTAGGTTACCTCAAGGGTTCACAAACAGCTCCACACTATATTCACAAGCATTACAGGCCTCCATGCAAAAGTGTGTGAGCCTGCAGAAGGGACAGTATTTGTTGTATGTTGATGACATTCTGGTCACAGGGCACGATAGAGAATCATGCATGACTAATACTAAAATAGTATTAAAGCACTTGCAACAGGAGGGACATAAAGTCTCTCAAGAAAAAATTCAATATTGTAAACAAAAGGTGAAGTATTTGGGACATATCATCACAGCAGAAGGCAAGCTTTTAGATCCAAAAAGACAAGTAGTGGTACAAAACACACCCCGACCAGAGACAAAGCAACAAATGATGTCCTTTTTGGGACTTTGCAATTACTGCAGAACCTGGATTCCAGGTTACACCAGCATTGTTCAACCGCTTCAGGAGGCCATATATGGAAAAAACATGGCGATGAAAGATAAAATCACCTGGACTACAGAACTGGAAGAAGCGCTCTGCAAACTAAAATGTGCATTGCAAACTCAGACTATGCTGCACCGTCCAAATTATGACTTACCATTTCTTCTGATGGTTACTACTAAAAATGGCTACATGAGTGCAACATTGACACAAAAATTAGGAGATAAGCATAGGCCCCTGGCCTACTACTCTAAAAAGCTAGACCCTGTAGCGGCAGGACAACCATCCTGCGTGCAGTTGGTCATGGCCGCAGCAGAAGCAGTAGAACAAAGCTCAGATATAGTGCTGACACATACACTAACAGTAATGAGTAGTTGCAATATCCCTCTAATATTGCTGCAAACACCTTTGCCGTTTGTCACACATGCTAGGCTGCTAAGTCTCATAGCCACACTTATCTCACAGCCACATATCTCCTTTGCTGTGAAAAAAGGACTGCTTATACCATCATGTTTAGCAACAGCTGAGGATGGGTTACCACACGATTGTAAGGCCCATATAGAAGCAGAAACGAAACCACGTGTTGATGTTACAGCTACCCCAAAACCGGGTCAACACCATGTTTTTGTCGATGGTTCAGCAAGTAAAGACTCTTTAGGACGAAACAGAGTAGGTTATGCCATAACAACAGCTACATCTGTTTTAGAGTCAGGCAAATTACCAACTTCCTACTCAGCTCAGACTGCAGAACTGCACGCTGTTACACAAGCATGTAAACTCATGGCAGGGAAACCACTATGTATTTGGACAGACAGTCAATACGTGCATGATTCAGTGCACTACTACGCACAGGTCTGGGCACGCAGAGGACTGACGTCCGCTGTTGGAAAGCCATTAACGCATAGTGGAAAAATGCTGGAACTCTTAGAGGCAGTCAAGTTACCCACATCGTTATCGTTGTGCAAATGTAAAGCACACCAAAAAGATGATTCAGAAGTAACCAAAGGCAACAACTTAGCAGATGTAACCGCGAAACGAGCAGCACAACAAGATGCAGACGATGATATTCTGTTGTTAGAACAAACTGACATAGACATGCAAATTCTTAAAGAATCACAAACATCAGCCCCAGTTGCAGAACAGAAATCTTGGCATAACAGAGGTGCCACAATTAAAGACGATATATATTACATTGACAACAAACCAGTACTACCTAAATCCCTACATGATGCCGCATGTTTAGTGAGCCATGGGAATACCCATGTCTCAACAGGAGGGATGGTAACACATATTAACAAATACTATTATACTATAAATTTTGAAACTTCAGCAAAACTTTTTGTTAATAAGTGTATGATATGCCTAAAACATAATTCTCAAGGAAACATGAGACCAAAGCGTGGACAGTTTCCGAAACCAGATCATCCGTTTCATACCATACACATGGATTTCATAGAATTAAGCGAATCTAGAGAGGGGAAATATGCGTTAGTTATCATAGACGCATACTCCAGTTGGGTAGAAATTTATCCACTAAGAAGAAATGATGCAGGAAGTGTCGCGAACAAGTTATGCACACACTTTTTCCCAACCTATGGAATCCCTAAAGTGATAAGATCAGATAATGGTACACATTTTGTAAATGAGATCATAACCACAGCAAGTCAAACCCTAGGAATAAAACTAAAAAACCATTGTGCATATCATCCGCAAAGTGCTGGTTTAGTAGAAAGAACTAATGGGACAATCAAACAGAGACTCAGAAAAACAATGGAGCAAACTCAGAGACCGTGGAATGAATGTGTATGCCTAGTAAAAATGTGGATGAGGATTACAAAAGGAGAAAAAGGTCTAACACCGTTTGAAATAGTGCATGGAAGGACATTTCCTATGCCCAACTTCAACACAGACCTTGTTAAGTCAGATAGAAAACACACATTAGCTGACTATATGAGATATCAATGATGGAGAATTCCTCTGCACTTCATACTATTGGTTCAACTCCTATGCCCTTTGTAGCCAACTTCAACGTATCTTGGTGGACTCAGGGCATAGAAGGGTGGATTACTGGCCGCAATCTAACATCTTTTAACCTGCTACCCCCTTATCATACACCCCCCGATCATATGTGGCTCTGTGGTAATAGATTATACTGGTATATACCTAAGACTTGGTGCGGGACGTGTACTCTAACTAGACTAGGTCCAGCAGTAGTACTTTTTACTAGGAACGACACGACCACACCTACTCACGTTCACAGGAAGAAACGCACACTCAGGGGCGACGGCATTAATCCAGCCATAGGTGATGGAAGAGGGATACTCATGACAGCCATACCACATTATGGGGTAGCACACTTAGCACACCAAGTTAATGACATTTGGTTTACATTGCATAATCTTACTAAAGCAGTCCTTGACATTACTGATCAATTAGAACAAGATCCTGAAACAGAGGCAATAAAGGAAATGGTTTTGCAAAACAGAATGGCACTTGACCTCTTGTTGGCCTCAACAGGAGGAGTGTGTGAAATAGTCGGAGATCATTGCTGTACATACATTCCAGACCATACAGGAAATTTTACACTTATCAGGAAAAAACTAGATCAGATAAAGACAGATATCGAAAAACGTCAAGATAAGGGTCTCTTATCTACCTATGACCTTTCATCATGGTTTCTTTCTGGTGGATGGTTAGAAGCGCTAAAGAAAATCATTATTGTTATTATTTGTGTACTTCTGCTATTCTGCCTATTCACCTCATGTATTCTGCCATGTGTAAGAGTATGTGTAACCAGACTTATCGCAGTACAATTACAAGCTCTAGTACGATATGAACCATTGCCTCCCCAAGATGACAGCTCTGACACGCAGGAAAGCGTAGACTCGTCATTGGATTCATCAGGAGATGAGGCAGAAGACTCTGTATAAACTGTGACTGATTATGTATGAATGAAGCTATAACTAAAAACTGAGAAGAGTAGTTATAGAACTGATGAAATAATAACAGAAAGGCACAAGTTTATACATTTGTACATTATGTAAATAAGCTTCTATAATCATACTTTAATTTTGATTCATTGCTTAACTAACACTGTTTTTTAACATGTGATCTTCTAAGTGACAACAGGAGGGAATGTTAGAAGAAAACTTAGATGTCACTTATCAGCTCACTCAATAGGAGGAACCAGCGTAACTGATTCCTCACCATATATGCTCCTCACGTAGTATCTCTTAAACTATCTCTTAAACTCACATGTGTTCTTGCTCTCTGCCACTTCCATATTAGGTAACGGGCAGCCATTGAGCCGCCGTTCTCTGTAGTCTTGAAATGTATGTAAACTGCTCCGAGCAGGGACTGCCCCTGCTCGGATTTCTCTGTGTGTAACTCTTCTTTTGTATAAATAAAGGAACAAGGAACTGCTCAGTGCGACTCTGCCTTAGTAGATTGTACTGGCAGGGTGCCCTTTGTACAAAGAATCTCTCTGTGTCTGACTCTATTGATTATTCTCCCAGCAGGTCATGAGGCGATCGGGGATCCTCTCCTGACAATCATTTAAATCCTGAAACCTTTCAAGGTCTTAAATAATCCAGGCCTTCAACCAGCTGAAACCAACTCAAGCATTCATTTACATTTTAATGCTAAACTAAATACTGAAAATTGACTCTACTCTAATGCCATGGAGGAAACAGATGTTTTTTAGCTGCTCAGTTGTTTAAATGATGTAGAATCTCATGTTGTGCTGTTTATAGACCTACCCTCTGATTTGACTGATGCAGGAGGAGCCTCATGGAAGCATTTTCATGTGGATTCAGTGCATTTAAAGGAAATTCACACACTTGAAAACATATTAGTCACATTGTCAACATGGCTCACAGACAGCTCACAGTCTTTGTGGTTGTTGCTCTGTTTGTTTGGAGTGGTGCTGAAGGTTGGAGCATAACAGAGTCTGAATGTGCAGTTAAAAGACCTGGAGAGTCCCACAGACTGACCTGTACAACCTCTGGAATATCATTTAGTAGCTACTGGATGGCCTGGATCAGACAGGCTCCTGGAAAAGGACTGGAGTGGATCGCTTACATAAACAGCGCCGGTGGCACCACATACTACTCTCAGTCAGTCCAAGGCAGGTTCACCATCTCCAGAGACAACGGCAAAGAGCAGCTGTTTCTGCAGATGAACAGTCTGAAGACTGAAGATTCTGCTGTTTATTATTGTGCTCGAGACACACAGTGACTGAAGTTGGTTGAACAGCTGTACAAAAACCTACAGTCCTCATCAGACATGAATAACATCCTCAGTTTAGATCATTCCTTCACACCTAAACATCTTTTTGTAACCACTGACATATCAGTTGTATTTAAAGGCATATCTGAGGAATAATTGTTACTAAACAGAGATTTTAAGCACATATTCTACATAATATCTTCATATCTTGTCACTAAAACTGCTTATCAGGTTGCTGCATCTTAACTTGAACACACCATTTGTAAAAATACAGTCTCCAGTATAATGGTGTCCTGATTGATTGGGTTCCTTTTGCATCTACGTGTTCAGGAGTGAAACCATTTGAAGTATTTCATACGAACCTAAAAACAGCTACAACAAACTTTTTTATTTTATACCATTTACATCATCCTGAGTGCTAACTTCAGTGTTCAGCAAACAAACAGGTGAAGAACAGAAAGTATGGAGGTAACTAGATGAATACAGAGATAGAAGACTTCACTCTGATTGTTGAAGGAGGAAACCAAATCTGTGTAGCGTACGTATGCACCAATCTAATGTAGCATAACTACACTTTTAATGAAATTTTGCACTCGTTAATGAAGGGGCACCATCTCAGATTACTGAGAAAATTATCATTCTAGATTAAGTCTCAAAGAAACTTTAATTGAATGAAGTAGAACAGTCTCTTAGCTGAAAGTCGTGAATTCTGATTAAATTGATCTCAGTTCCCACACAAAGAAAAACACAGAATCAAGAATTGGTCTAAATGGATACATTTATTAACTAATCTACTAATATAACATACATGAGCTATAGCAGTTGAGTCAGAGTGTGTGTATGGTGAATGTGTGATGTCAGATTATCAAACAGAATGACGAGGATGATGGTGAAAGAAGGGTAATTAGCCAACGATCTAAAGTTCTGATTTAGATTAACGAATGATACGCTAAAATTAAACCTGTTATCAAGTTATTGCAGCATCAACCAGATCAAGAGCAAATAGAGAGGTGGGCTTTGCCTACTTTAAACAGAGCTGTCTGGTCGGAGCCTCCGTGAGCTGGAACGTGATGGAACCGTTGAGTGACGAGCCTCTGTGGATGCTTTCCGGAGCGTCGTCTCGGTTGCTAGGCAACGTTCTGCCGTTGGAGCCCTCACAGCCGTGTAGGACCAGAGATTCTGCCAGCAGAATCCTGACGTTGGCACGCAGATGGTGGTCGGTGGTGGTAGGCAGCCGGGCGCGGAGTGCGCTGTCGTCCGGGTTGATGGAGAATAACTTGATTATTAACTGTGGCTCTGTTAGACTTGACGGCGTTTGGTGTTAGCCGCAAAATCTCAAAAAAATTTAAACTGTTCTGTTAGAACAGTTTTGTTCTGTTAGAACAGTTCTCGGCTTGAAGAAGAAGCGGTAGTGAAGCAGCTCGGACTTAGATGAGGGTGAGCACAATCTAAATAAAAAGGTCTAAAAGATTAACAAAGAGCCACAACAATAAAACGCGCAAGAATTTGATTTAAAAACTGAACGAAAACAAAAAGGTAAAAAGCGCGGAATATCTGAAAATGGTAAGAGAAAGCGTCAAGTGAAAAAAAAAAAAGATGGCAAAGAAAAAGGATGGCAAGTGCCAGGAAAAGAAAGACGGCAAGAGCCAGGAAAAGAAAAGACGGCAAGAGCCCAGGACAAAGCGGTTTTCCACTTTTTATCCTCTGGCTTCTGGTGGGTGTTTATTTTGGGCGTGGATAGCCGTTTCCCGCTAAGACTGGCAATCTGACTCTGTTTCTTTGTCTAAAAGAAGAGCAAATTGCCATCTCAGATTGATATACAAAAAGTATGTTATGTGTGCAAAAACGATCTATCCATCTCTCACCATGACCCATCGATATGAAACAAAAGATTGGTAACATACATATACGTCATTACATGATAGACTGCAACAAAATAGGAATGAAATATAAAATTCTCATATGTTAATATGCAATTGTATATATATATCACGTTCATGTTATCACTGGTGAATATAACACATTGGATGAAATGTAGTAGCAAAATATGTCAGATTTCCCCCACTATCACTTTTAATTCATTACAACATATCACTACAATTGGTTGTTCAATGTCGGCACTCCCGTGTATCTGGATGTCGCTAGATGGCACTGTGGGTCCATGTTAGAGCTGTGAATATTCTTGTAAATCCTTAGCTTTGTTCACACATCACCTACAAATGCGAATTTTGGACATTTGATATAGGACATCATGTTGAGGCAGATGCAGGTACAAACACATGAAACAAATAAACAGAACAATAGTTATTTAGTCCGTGCCTGTGTGAATACAATGAAGAGGAGACACAAGCTGTGTCTCAATTCAGGGACTGCATCCTTCTAGGCTGCATTATTCGGCCGCATACGTCACAGCGCTGCGACTAAGGCCGTCCCATTTCATTAAAACTTCAAGACTCCTTCAAATGCAGCCGACGAATGCGTCCTTCTTTTCCACGGATTTGAAGGATGCATCGATGGATCCTTCGTAGCCCCAAATATCCCAAGATTCATTGTGGGCCGGTGACAGTTCGATCAACAGCTGGAGTTTTAACTGCTGACGGCTGACAGAGAAGATGGATGGAGGATTCTAGTTTTAAATATTAGTATTATGTTACAGTTCACTCTAATAGTACAAGTGTTGGAACACATTAAAATTTGTTTTAAAAAGCGACTAAGTTACGTTATTGATGAGCCGCTGCAGTTTAAAGCATTTACTTTCCAGTTGTTCAGCTTCAGTGTTTAAGCTTCATTTTACCGAGACTGTGGCGATTTTTTCTGACTGTGGCCACCAGAAAATGACTTATTCATTCATAAATATTCACATATTGATTCCTTATTTAAATTATTATATGAAGAAGAAGAAAAATGGCTACGAGTATGGGATAAATTTTGTGCCAGCAGGAAGTGAAATTGAATTCTTTATATCTGAAAGTGAATCACTCAATCTGAATCTGAATTGATCAGTTTGAATTATTGCTTTTAAAATCTGAATCTGAATGGTCAAATTTGAAATTGAATCTATTGGTTTGAATGTGCATTGCAATAAAATTGAAAATGGATTTTATTCAGTTGAAAAATTCAGCTCCCTAATTCACTTCTCACAATTTCAGATTCAGTTTTTCAATTCAATTTTTGTGCCACACATCCGGGACTTTGTGTCAGGCAAAACTAGTCCAACACAGATGGGACGAAGTCAGTTTTACGACAGCAACGGCCTTTACGTTGTCTTTATGTGGACCTGGAGGAGCCATGTCAAGCGACCAGCGGCCGAATGTGCAGGTTTGTAAATAATAATAATAATAAATGAATAAATAAAAGAAATCAGAACATGTATGATGGGAAGCAAGCATCATGTATGCATACAAAATGATACTAGCCAGGGCAGTGGCTAGCTCTGAAGTGTGTGTCTCAGGATAGGACGTGAGTGCAAGTTACAAAGATATATTGATACTGAGCTAGATGTCAAAAGTTCTCCATTTGTGATCCAGCAGATTTTATAAAATCAATGTAAGTCGGTACTAATTACTTTACTCGCGTAATGATATTGTTGTCATGCGTGCTGCGGTTTGAGTCATGTGTAACCTGCTTGTCCAATAAGAGAGCGCAAAACATCCAACATGGCTGCGACCAGGATACGATCTTCCAGCGGTTCGGAGGAAGAAAACACGACAAAAACTTTTAAAAAGCTATCAAAAATATGCTATATGCACCTGATATCTGTAAAAAAAAAAAAAAAGAACAAACACAGGATTTGTCGGCAAAACGATGGGAAACGTTCAGAAACTACGTCGAACGATGGCTTTGTTTGAGTGATGAGAGCAAGACCATAGCTGAAACTTATAGGGCTGGTCTGACTTAGAAATGCCAGAGCTGAGCGACGCTGAAGTTAGCTTCCGATTCGGTAGTTAAAGGCTATTCTTTATCTTTTATGACACCTTGCTATATTTTTAAATTTTGTCGCCCGGAGACGTATGGTGATATTACTAATTGCTTGTTTAATAAATTGTATTTGCAGAATGTTTTTGTTCAGGAGTGCCTTTCCAGATTTAAGGAAAGACTGCAGTATGCCCTCAACAACAACCCTCTTGATCTGGATTATCTGGAATATATAGTCACCCAAGAAAGGACCTTCCTAAGTGCACTGGAGAATGTGGAATTGCCTGTTGATGTCTGTGATGCTGTGGAAGACCTCAACAGCTTGTTAGACCAGCAAAACCAACCTCCTCCCTTTCACTCAGTAGTAAGGACAATTGGTCCTCATGGACGTTTTCGACTTCAGATCACAGAGGACCACCTCCAAAGTCTTTTTAAGCTAGGCCTCCCTGTCACATGTTTAGCAGACATTCTTGGAGTCTCAAGACGCACAATGTACAGGAGAATGCAAGAGTACAACATGTCAGTCAGAAATCTTTATTCTACCATCACTGATGATGCGCTGGATGAGAGAGTTAAAGCCATTAAATCCAGATTACCTCATGCTGGATACCGGATTGTCAAGGGCTGTCTTCAAGCAGAGGGTCATCGTGTGCAGTGGACCAGAGTCAAGACCTCAATGCACAGAGTTGATACTGAAGGCATCATGTCAAGAATAACTACCATGGGATGTGTGGTTCGGCAAAAATACTCAGTTCAAGGCCCACATTTTCTGCAGCACATAGATACCAATCATAAACTCATCAGGTTTGGTTTTGACTCAAGTAAAGACCAGCTGTTTTATTTAGAAATTATTTTTGTCTTATTTTTTAACAAAATGATGTTCTCTTTCCCATCAGATACAACTTAGTGATATTTGGCGGCATCGATGGCTTCTCTCGAAAGGCAAGTTTTCTCATTTTAAAAAGCAAAAATTAATAAGACTGTTACTAATCACTCATATCTCAATCTGCATATGCAGTCCATGCATCTCTATGTTCTGTTTCCTAAGCCTGTTTATATAGTATTGTCCTATTGTTTTACACTATTCTTTGCATATCTCCTTGTCTCAATTTGCACTGTGTCACAGTTTTTATTTAACCTAGTAAGACAAGTGATGCATCTTTCCCCTCTTTTTAGATCATGTTCCTTGATGCTGCAGCCAACAATAAAGCCAGTACTGCACTAGGTTTTTTTCTGGATGGAGTGAGAAGATTCGGATGGCCTTACAAGTGAGCACATTTGCAGTAAATTTTTTATCATATATGCAAAGTTTTATAAATACTAATCTTACCCTCCATTTATTGGATATGAATGGATATGTCATTCAATGCTGTTAAAATATTTGCGTGTTTACAGTATTTTCTTGATTTTGTTGTTTAAATACTTAGGGTAAGAGGTGACCAAGGCGTTGAAAATGTGGAGATTGCCCAGATGATGTTCACTGTGAGAGGCACAGGATGTGGAAGCTTTATTAGTGGAAAAAGCGTGCACAACCAGAGGTAAAATATTTCTTTTGTAGTAAAGAATATTAGTCAGTTCATTTTTATATATGTATTTAGATAATTGAAAAAAATTGAATCCAATTTATGTATTTGTTGAATTGCAGGATTGAACGCCTATGGAGGGATGTTTGGACTGGTGTGACACACATATACTATGATGTCCTACACAGCCTGGAAGAAGATGGATCCCTCGACATCTCAGATAATCTTCATCTCTTTTGTGCCCAGTACACGTTCCTCCCAAGACTCAAAGCTGATTTAACAAAGTTTTCTGCTGGCTGGAATGATCATCCCATCAGGACGGAGTGTGGACTTTCTCCAAACCAGCTCTGGGAACTGGGAATGATGCAACATCCCATCAGAAGGCCAGACATATCTGAGGAAAATGTGGCAGTTGAGTAATGATGACATTTTTTTGTCTTGCTTACAAATAAAATCTTAATACAATTTACAAAGTCTAAATACCAAGCCAAATGCATTTTTGTTTTAGGAGATCCACATTGAGGATATTGATTGGGAGAGCTCAGGACTATCCCATCATACTACCCCAGGAGTCACTGTGCCAGAAATGGAAAACCCACTGAATGCTGAGGATACCGAATCTCTGCGCCTTGCCATTGATCCCCTTTCATCTTCCTGTAGTTTTGGAAGAGACATTTATTTGACCACGCTCTCACATGCTCTGTACCTACTTCACCATCGTTGATGATCATATCTTTGCTGATCAGAGGGTTCAGTTGTTTTGTTACAGGGGTGTTCAGTCCTGGTCCTCGAGGGCCACTATCCAGCATGTTTTAGATGTTTCCTTCTTCCAACACACCTGATTCAAATGATCAGGATTGTTATCAGGCTTCTGCAGCGCTTGATGATGAGTTGATCATTTGACTCAGGTGTGTTGGAAGAAGGAAACATCTAAAACATGCAGGATAGCGGCCCTCGAGGACCAGGATTGGACACCCCTGGAACAAGTACTTCATCATATTTTCCACTGACAATAATTTGATTGTCATTGTCAGTAACTCCTGATTTCAAAAGTTCACCTGAGTCAAATGATCAGCTCATTTGAACCAGGTGTGTTGGAAGAAGGAAACATCTAAAACATGCAGGGTGGTGGCCCTCGAGGACCAGGATTGGACATCCCTGTCCTACATGCTTGGAAGTGGCAACATGCAACCTCAACACTAGATATCACCAAAAATTACACACCGTCTATGAAAAGGTTATGAACATTTTCAAGATTGTAAAAAAAATACTCACAGACATCTTTTTGCTTAGATGTAACATACAAATTGACTAACCTATGCAGTTTTTTCTTTGAACTGACGTAACTGGTTGGTTGGTTTAAACTATCCTAAACCTTATGAAATGCCTGCCCATGCTGAATGGCCACTCTCATCACTTGTTTGAACTCTGCATAGGTTTGCATATGCTGGACAGGTAGTTGTATTGTATTGCTACATGCCATTACTGTTGGATAGCAAACTGCATGAACACCGTATTCAGTGTGACAGGTGTGGTTGAACTTCACCCTGACCCTGAAGTCTCTTTTCTCTTCTGGCAGAATAGGAATGTGGCCCTGTCCTGTGAGCCACTGTAAGAATGTACTCGGGGAAAGAGAACTGGAGTTGTCAACCACTTCTGGCTCTTCACCTTTTCAAAGACAGAACAAACATTTTAATGAAAGGCTGGCCACTGTTTACCTGTAACAAGGACAGAATCGAACACTGTTCACGTGTAAACATGCAACGCGTAAAACAGAGAGGAAAGAAGAAAATTACATATGAAATTACATGATTCCAGCTCTTGCAGGAAGTCCTGTAGATGGTTCATAATTCTCATTTCCACCTGCTGTTTGTTGGAGCCATTCTCACTCATCTCGGGATGGCATGTTGCAAAAACAAAGTCGGCATCAGCCTGGTAACAAATAAAGCAACACTGGGAGTTTACCAAAATCATATCTGTTTACTAAAGTAGACATAATAAATAACTGTAAGAGACAGCATCATAATCCATACTATAAAGTAAAAGGATACATTTACTATTATGTTAGTTTTTTCCATAGTCTGTTGTGTTCAGTTGTTGCACCAGTTCATTATCAGACACAGACAAAATTTTATTGCTGGTAAAAATATTGCATTATTAACTTAGCATATGACAGTTAAGAATTTCACATTTTAGTAGCTAAAAGTTATGTTACTGCTAAAGCAGACAATTCCACACCTTTACTTCCATCCCAGGGACAAATAGTGGTTTGCAGATGTTTGGGTATTTGCCCATTAGATCTACAAGACCATAAAGTCTCAGACCTTCTCGTAGCTGGGAGAGAAGAGGCACCAGCCGAAGTATGGCATGAAGTACAACAGCACTATAATACATAAAAGAAATATGGAGTTAGAAGGTTTAAAGACTTAGAAAATTAGCATAGGGTAAAAATTATGTTACCGAATAATTTCTTCCCTCTTCTCCACATTAACAGGTCCATGATAGCCACAGCTCAGTATTTCTTCAGTGAGTTCTGTCAGTTGTTCTTCTGTGGTTGACTCAACCTTGAAGAGCACACACCAATTTCAGCCCAGACCCTCCAAAAATCATTCTTAATTCAGAATATTATAGAGCATTAAAACCTTTATGGCCGTATTACCTGAGAGATAATGGAAGTGTAATGAGCATCACAGACATCGTCTTTTGTAATCTTCTCGATCTGGAGCTCTCCATCACACAAGTATTTGTGACACCAATCTTTGAGGCAGCAAGGTGGTGGCCCACCTTGAGCCAGACTTGCTGCCCAAATTTCACCAGCACTGCTGAGAGAGTGAATAAACAAAAAAAACTAAAACATTTGGGGGAAAAACAGCATCCAGATGATCAAGTTTGAGGACTCAGACTTAAGGACACCATTGCATGTAAGTATACCGGAAGTTTCCTTGATCGAGATCCAGCAAGGAATATTTGGGAGATTTTCCGGTCTGGTCTCCCTCAAACAACCTTTGCTCTAAACCAGCAACCATATCTTTAAAGACAAAAAATCCCTCCATTTAACAAGCTATTTTTATGTCATGACAACTATTTTAGATGGTTTAAGCCATGCTTCAACTAAGTGTACCTGTGAGGAATTCTTTTCGTAATGCCCCTGTATC
Organism: Dascyllus trimaculatus; assembly: GCA_024666655.1. Classification (NCBI taxonomy): domain Eukaryota; kingdom Metazoa; phylum Chordata; class Actinopteri; family Pomacentridae; genus Dascyllus; species Dascyllus trimaculatus. The sequence goes on from CM045458.1 coordinate 4,977,911, forward strand.
AATTCCTTCCTCCCCTATGAATGTGATCCTCAGCTGGGAAGTGGGCAGTGCTCTCTTTTGCCGCTTCCATTGTGCAAGGCCTCGTTCCACCATGTTGGATCTTGACACAGTGACAGGAAATTCTTTCTCTACATCCACGGCAGCAGATATGGCTTGCAGGATGTCATCCAGGCTAATGGAATTTTTTTTAAAAGGAAAATGGACAAAAGTGCAAGTCCAGAGAGCATGTTGTGTCTCAAAGTTGGCAAAGTGGTATATGTACCAACACAGGTGTGTGTCTTTTACTAAGACCATTAAAAAAAACAACTAGATACTCAGGTTTAATTTTAGAGGTTGCTTCAGGATTACTTGACATAAAAGTGTATTTGTTCTTAAATGTTTGATACCAATACATTAGGTAAAGGAGAACTGGTGCATACAAACCTCGAGATGCTCATCTTGTGTTCTGAGGATGAAGGAAGGTCTACAATGCTGCAATGACAAAATTACAAAGTGAACATCATACATCCCACGACTGAACATGTGTTGGAAAACAACATAAAAACCAAAATATAAAACAATGCACATAAAAGTTTAGCCTCAAGAATGAACTTTCAAGTACATGAGGTAGACAAAGATTAATTCATTTTTTATGGCATCATTAACACAACCAAACAATAAAAAACCATTGTCTTTGAACTCTACACAAACTTTTCAGATGTCTTTAACGATCATATTAATTTATGAAATGCCAGATGCTTGGAGGAAGATCCTAACTAACATGATACAACATATTTTTTTAAAACAACATTAAAAGACTGCATTACCTTTCTCCACACTCGCTTGCATGTGTATTAATCTCATCTTGAGGAAAAGACTGACCACAGATTGGGCACAAAATCTGTTCCAGAAGCCACAAAACTATTTACAATAATAGGTTAAAACAATGATGTATTTTAATATAAACATTGTAGACAGATTTTCCTCTGCAGGCTGTCAAAGCAAGTGAAAAGAATAAGACAACAGTTTTAAAAGACAAGATCATCTTATTTGATGACACACATCTGACTGTTACTCTTCTTTCAACCTCATTAAAATGTAAGTCTGAAATACCTTGGAATTCTGTTTCTATTCATTTTCTGTTTTTTCATTTACCTGTAATAATGGGATTATATATTGGTCTAATTTCCAATAGGACATTGCATTTTGTTATACACAGTCTATTAAAAATGGAGGTTTAAAGGGTACTAAAGTCTTCCTTATCTGACATAGGGTGTGGTGTGTAGTCATCATCACTGATCTGTTAATGGAAAGTAGCAATTCTAACTTAGGATGTTAAATGAAAATGGAGAACCAAGTGAATATTGTGTAGGGGACATTCACAAAGCTGAACCTGAAGAAGCTCTTGTTGGATTAAAGTGTTTTCAGAAGTAGGTTGAAGATTTTTCTTAGTTTGTTTTATACAGTACAGCAATTTATAATGCGATATCCCAACCTCATCAATGAAACGTTATTACACATACCTCTACTGCATTAGGATGTGAAGGCCGACACGTTTCAACATGTAGAGCCAAGACCTGTAGTGGATAGCTGGTGTGACAGGATTGGCACATGGCCTTTGGCATATTGGAGAAAGACTTGGAGTCCGGAGGCAGCGGCTGAGTGTCTAGTTCTTCCTGTAATGGAGCAATATAAAGAACACTCTTCCCACCTGCACTTGAGGTTTTCAGCAGTGACCCAGTGTATCCACTGTCTTCAGGAGACACCACATTTAGTTTCCGAGAACCCCATCCACCTGTTTATATTATAGAAATATTATTAGTTATTAGTTAATCATTTCAAAAATGCAGCAGTAGTCATCACAGTACAGTAACGTCAGTTGTCAGGTTTAAGTGGCCATTGTTAAGTTACCTGCTCCTTTGTAAATTAGCCAGCCTCCAGTAACATCATCCAGTTTTGGATAAAGATCTCGGAGTCTTGAACATACCTTAAAAACAAACAAACAGCCTCAAATATATATATATAAATATATATATATATATATATATATATACACACAGTTTGTTTAGTTTATATATGTGTGTGTGTGTGTGTGTCTCTCTTTCTCTACACAGGTGTGTGTGTGTCTCTCTCTCTCTCTCTCTCTCTCTAGAGAGAGAGAGAGAGAGAGAGACACACACACATAATAAAAAACTGACAGGGCATTTTGACAATGAATCAGATTCCAATATGGGGTGCCCTACCTCATCGTGGGTGTAGTTTTCTGGAATAAGTGTAGACCTGCGCCCCAAACCAGCTTGCAGGTGGAAAAATTCTTGACTGCCATTTGGAGTGCGCTCAAAAACCTTGGGTAACAAATAAAATGTAAACTGTACTTCTTTGACAGGTGTGGAGTGGTTGTAAAGCCCTCGGCATCTGCGCTTTCCTCTGGATCCAAAAAGGCCAGGAAAAGACCTGGAATAAAATGTGGTCACTTGACATGAAACAACACAACAGAACATCTAAAAAAATCTTGTTTCCTTCTCATGATTTAAATAACTACATAAATCTAACAAAGTTATTTTCAAAGAAACCTAATGTAATAATTGACCTAGTCATTTCCATGTGAATGCTTGGTCGGCAGTCTCTCTCTCTCTCTTGACTAGTTCCATGTCTACAGGAATGACACCATATTATTGAGATGAATCACATGCCAAAAAGTGATTTAATAAAACAATCATTCACACAACTGCTTGAAAACTGAAACGTTTCTCTCTGTGTGTTATTAACTGTGTCCACTTTGACTGCACCTGGAAGTCTCTTGAACAGTTTGGACACTGGGCCCAGCAGATCCAGGGGAAGGGGTCATATTTGTCAATAAATTTACGAGATGTCTTGCTGACCTGACAATCTCTGAATTGTCTCCCTGTCAAACATATAAAAATATCGAAATGTGTTAGAGAAGAAACAGTGTAGCTCCTCTAACTAATGATTATTGATTGACTGTTGGTTGATCTTCCATTCAGTTAATAATTAATGAACAGAGCGAGGAGGAAGATTTTTTTCTGGTACCGGAGGCCGGCCGGCGGAGACCGCGAGTAATCGCTAGTCTTCGCGGCGGCCCACCGGGATATGTCCGGTATGCCAGCCGGCCAGTACACCACTGGTCTCGTCGTATTTCCAATAATAATTTGTATCCGTTGAAACACTGAGCTATCATTAGCCGCTGCTGCTGAAGTCCACAGACTGTATATATGTTACAGGATTATGTGCAGGGCTCTCCCAAAGGGCCGCCGACGGCGATTTTCTCCGGTTAGCCACCTGGATGACGCCGGCTACCTAGGGCTAGTCCGGCATTGTCTGTGCTCCGTATATTTGGGATATTCAACGTGGTAATTTCCACTCGTCCGTAACCAGCCCTAGGTAGCCGGCGTAATCCAGGTGACTAACCGGAGAAAATCGCCGTCGGCGGCCCTTTGGGAGAGCCCTGCACTCACGTCCTATCCTGAGACACACACTTAAGAGCTAGCCACTGCCCTGGCTAGTATCATTTTGTATGCATACATGATGCTTGCTTCCCATCATACATGTTCTGATTTCTTTTATTTATTCATTTATTATTATTATTATTTACAAACCTGCACATTCGGCCGCTGGTCGCTTGACATCTCTCCTGTAGGTTTTTGCGCCACATAAGGACAACGTAAAGGCCGTTGCTGTCGTAAAACTGACTTCGTCCCATCTGTGTTGGACTAGTTTTGCCTGACACAAAGTCCCGGATGTGTGGCACAAAAATTGAATTGAAAAACTGAATCTGAAATTGTGAGAAGTGAATTAGGGAGCTGAATTTTTCAACTGAATAAAATCCATTTTCAATTTTATTGCAATGCACATTCAAACCAACAGATTCAATTTCAAATTTGACCATTCAGATTCAGATTTTAAAAGCAATAATTCAAACTGATCAATTCAGATTCAGATTGAGTGATTCACTTTCAGATATAAAGAATTCAATTTCACTTCCTGCTGGCACAAAATTTATCCCATATACGAGGTTACTAAATCCTACTGGAGCTTCTATTGGTGGTGATTCTCTGTAGACCAGTGAAAACATGACTCTCCTCACTGTTCTTAGTTTAGCTCCACCAATTTATCTGATAAAATGTTTAACATACATTATATCTGGTTTCTGTTCAGACAGCAGGTATTTAGTGATCCTCATCAGAAACATTCAGCCCAGAGATTGTGGAGGTTTATAATATTTAAAGTTCATATCAGTGGATGTGAACAGATTTAAACCAGCTTCTTGTTTTTCAGACAGTTTAGTCCCGAACCACCGGACAGAACAAGACCCTCAAGTCTTCAAGGATATAAAACATATTAAAAACAAAAATTACAGTTTCGGAATCAAATCTAGTCAATAATTAGGTAAAATTACACCGTCGTCTTATCCTGATCGTCGGGATGAAAATTTGTTTGTCAGGGTTGCTAGGCAACAAAGAGCAGCGCTACGAGACGTCATGACGCAAGCAGTAAATTAATCGTAGGCTGGACCGTCTCATTTAACAAACGCTCATGCAGCCTTCTAATGCAGCCTACCCGTCCTTCAAAGGACCCAGCCTTCGAAGGACGGGTAGGCTGGGTCCTTTGAAGGATGCAGCCCCTGAATTGGGACACAGCTACAGTCCTAGGTGTCCCCCTGGTACGTAGCCACAATTTATGGCCTCTCCTTATCAGTTAGGGATGGAGAGGTTTTAAATGAGTCCATTGGGGAGATGCAGGAAAAACATTATCAACTCAGTGTGATTTGCGGCCAGTCCCTTTTTGAAGTTGAGTGTCAAATGGTGATCCTTCCTGAAGATGGTTAGCTTCACAGGCCTGGGTAGTGTTCAATGTGGCAGTTTAATGATGGGAGTAGACACAAAGTCTACCCAAATGTGTTGTTTTTACCTGGTGTTCTTCGATACTTAGCATTCCACAGAGAGGGGGAAGGCTGTGTCCGCTACATCTGTTAAACAGCATATATGTTAAAAGTGTCTTCTGGATTAGAAAACATGCTAAATACACTGTTAACATGTCCTAATGTTATGTGGGGATGGGGTGGGGGGGTGGGGTCAGAGAACCCAAGCGCAGACAGACTTACTGATAAACCAACAACTTAATTCAATGAGGAAATTAAACCAACACAAACAAACTAAAACAAAGCTTCCCAAGAAAACATACAAAAATAACACCACTTTACAAAAACTCAAACCTAACACAAAAAGGGGAATTTAAGGAGAACTTAACTTACTCGCTTCAACTCCACTGGCTAAACATAGAAACCAGACAAAACTGAAGGCAATACAGAACTCTGGAGAAAGCTAGACAAATACAACATCTAGCAAAAAACCAAAATCAACTAAAACTCGAAACTAATCCAAAGGGCAAAATCAAGAACACCACAAAACAACTAAAGCAAAACACACAAACATATTGAACTCAAAACACCCACGACAGAAATAAGGAGAAGTCAACAAACAAAAGCAACAGAAACAGCATCTACAAAAAATACACAACTTAACTGGAAACAACAGGAACCGGACGACAACTGGTTGTAGAAGCCCGGGGAAAGGCAGGTGGAAGACAGAGCAGAGACAGACTGGGAATCCGGGTTGAATGATTTTATGCTCTGGCAGAGATTTACTGAAAGAACCAGGCTTTTATTGAAGGCGGTGATTACTGGCAGGTGAGCGATTGTTCACAGCTGTCTGGAATCAAGGTAATCAGGATGCAGGCAGAGCAGGAATGAAGGTGAGGGAAGCAGGGCTGAGTGAGAGAGAGAGAGAGGGAAAGGAAAGCTGAGAGGGAGGGAGAGAGGGAGAGGAAAAGAAGGAGAAAGAATTAAGAGGGAGACAGACGAAGCCTGTCAGAAGCCGGGATCATGACACCTAAATAAAGCTGTGATCCCAAAAATCAAAATGTGAATCAATGTGACCAACAATTTGGTTTAAAATGTTCTGTGTTGGTAAAACAGTTTGTAGCAACAGCACAAATGTATTGTTTGCAAAAGTCCGTTGTTTCATTGATTGTAGTTTCAAAGAATTCCAGCTGAGTGAAATCCAAATATCACATAAAGCAGATGTGTTCAAGGCATGTTTTGAAGCTGCACATTTAACAGTCACACCCTCTGATTGGCTCCACTTACTGTGATGCTTCATATGTTTGATTCTATGCAAACTCAGTGGCCTCCTTTGTTACTCAGCTATAAAACCTTCACATCACACTGCAGAGTGGAGTTCACAGCACCACACTTTCACCATAAACCATGTTTGTGTTTGCTCTGTTTCTGCTCTTTGCAGCTGGACGTGAGTCTCTTCTAAAATCTGGATATTTGTTCTTCTTTTACAACACAAACTGATCATTTGTCACAGTGTATTTTCTTTTTTAACAGGTGTGAAGAGTGAACAGTTGACACTGCCACAATCTGTGACTGTGCAGCCAGGTCAACGTCTCTCCATCACCTGTCAGGTCTCTTATGCTCTGAGCAGCTACTACACAGCTTGGATCAGACAACCTGAAGGAAAAGGACTGGAGTGGATTGGAAGGGCAGCAACTGGAAATCCAACACACTACAAAGATTCACTGAAAAACAAATTCAGCATTTCCACAGACTCCTCCAGCAACACAGTGACTCTAAATGGACAGAATCTGCAGCCTGAAGACTCTGCTGTGTATTACTGTGCCAGAGAGTCACAGTGACACAAATGATCAGTAGACCTGAACAAAAACCCCTCAGAGCCTGAACACTTGGAACATGAAGCCACCAGAGGAGGAGCCCTCAGACCAGGAATCATTTTAACAACAGAACACTGCTATTTCTTTCATGTTAATTTAATCGACACAGCAACTCCTTCTCCAACAGTGGATACAGAATGATCTGGTTCTTTTACACTTTAAGAGTATGAGGCTGGTCTGGGAAGGAGTCCAGGTCCTGCATCCCTTTCAGGTTAGTAAATGGGGCTCTGCTGCTCATTCCTAAGTCTCAGCTTGTGAACAAGAGGAACTGGGCCTTTTGCTGTTCCTGCATCCAAACTGTGGAACAGTCTATGTATTAAAATCATGAATGGCTTTTAAATGTCTTCAAATAATCTTGGAGGCCTTTGTGAATGTTTGGTATGTGGCTGTGCTTCATGATCCCTTCATAGCTTCTCTTGTGTTTCATGACCTGATTGTTTTCTGCTCACTGATCTTTATTTCTATGCTCTCTGGCTGCTTTCATCACTCATTTCTCACTCATTTTCTCACTCATTTTTAATGATGATATTATTTATTTGAATAATTTAGTTCCTGTTAAACATGTTATAACTTTGTTAAACGGTGCTATATAAATAAAGTTAATTATCTTTATTTCTACAACAGACTTTAAAACTTTGTAACATTCGCATTGTTGTTAAGTTTTTCCTCTTTGAGCAATAAGGATAAAATCAGCTCTTTTTCCAGGTCATATAGATCACCAGGTTAAAAAATATCTCTAATCAAGGAATATGAAGACATGAGTAATTACAGATCAGTTACTTATTTTACTTTTATTATAGACATAAACTTCAGAGATATCTTGCTAGTTTTTCGAAAGCACAATTCTACAGTGATCAGAGACTCAGAAAAATCTCCAAATGTTGTGATGAAAACAGTTTGATGTCATAAAGCAGTAAATAAAGTCTGTGAACATCCTGTAAAGCACAAGTCTGTGTATCTCTTTATGGACATGGAAGCTTGTATTTTAATTTGTCACATTCTGTTCATTTTGTCACATGTTTATTTTATTAGGCCATAATAATACTAGTGCAACAAACCAAGACAAGCACATTAAGATCAGAAATCCTGCTGCATCATACTTGATGAAGATTTTAATGTCATTTGCATTTTTTTATTTATATTTTTTGCATGTTGTCACACATTTCAACTTCCTGAACAGCTACTTTTCTACAGTGTCCAAGAGTCTGTGTACATTTTTGTCCTCAAACATCTGCAAAGACTGAAAGCATTAAGGATCTTTTATGCAAACCTGTAAAATAAACTTTATTTACTCCATGATCTTGGATAATGTCAGGACTTATTTCTGGTGCAAATGAGTTTGTAAATACTGTAATAAATGAATAATAATAAATGCTGAAGTTTCCAATACACTGTTCTGATTAGAGTGAAGTTCATCATGAATCTGATGTTGATGTACTTACAGTAAATAAATTCTCTGAGAAACAGTAAAAATCCTTTTAAAAGACTCATTGATCCATAAATATACCAAAAACATGAGGAGCACAGCTTATAGATAGTATCATAAGTGTTTGAAAATACACAATTAACTACACAATATTAGAAAACTGAACCACTTATAGTTCAACACATTTATTGTTTCCACAAATAGAAAAGTTAACAGTTGTTTTATTGGTGTCAGTATAGCATTATCTTATGTTGCACTTCAACATGTAATGACATTAAAACATCATGTATGAAGTAAAGAGGTGATTTCCATGTGTGTGTTCATTCTGCAGATACAATCACTGAACAGACCTTTCTATTGGCTTCTCTTGGACCAGCACTCATGCTTCATATGTTCTATGCAAACTCCATGACCTTCCAGCTTTAAAACATCAGACTGTCAGTAAAGTTCACAGCACATCAGTTTCACCTCCAACCATGTTGTCTGGAGCTCTACTGCTGCTGTTTGCAGCTGCATCCTGTGAGTCTCTTTGGATTTGTCAAAATCTATACTTCATTCTTCTGACTAGATACAGTAAGTGATCATAGAACCTTTTTTTAAAACAGGTGTGAAGAGTGAACAGTTGACACAGCCACAATCTGTGACTGTGCAGCCAGGTCAACGTCTCTCCATCACCTGTCAGGTCTCTTATTCTGTTAGTGGCTACTACACAGCTTGGATCAGACAACCTGAAGGAAAAGCACTGGAGTGGATTGGAATGAGATATACTGGAGACTCTTACTACAAAGATTCACTGAAGAACAAGTTCAGTATCGAATTAGACACTTCCAGCAAAACAGTGACTCTATATGGACAGAATATGCAGCCTGAAGACTCTGCTGTGTATTACTGTGCCAGAGACACACAGTGACTCAAATGATCAGTAGACCTGAACAAAAACCCCTCAGAGCCTGAACACTTGGAACATGAAGCTACCAGAGGAGGAGCCCTCAGACCAGGAATCAATTCACACCACTTCACTCAGTAAAACTCTCTTTGCCATCAATCTTTGCACCATTAGCAGCTCACAGGACTTTCAAAAGACACAAATCCACTCTAATATTAATTCAAACAGCAAAGTGATCTTTCAAAGGGCCTCCATCAGGATAAAGTTAGTTTGAGACTTTGTGAGTCATCAACAAGAATATTACATCTAATTACAGCAGCATTTACTGTTTCATTTCATATCATATAATGTGGAACACAGGTGGGATTTTTTACTCTACAAGTTCATTACAAACCTGCTTCTACCAACTACAGTCAAAAGGAGAATAAAGGACAGAATGTTCTGGACTCTGCTGCTGTCAGCTGTATCCTGTCACACACTTTCACACATACTCAGGAAATAATCCTATGAATGATGGAGATAATAGAAACTTCTGTGTCCACACAAATGATCAATCACATCTTTTTTACTAAGAGACAAGTACAGAGGAAATTTCACGTGTCAAAGCTTCTACAGAAACTATTTCTACTTAAAACTCTGACATCCATGAAGAAAGAGTTGACTGCAGAATGCATTAAAATATAACTGTCCAAGTTCAACATATATGACAACAATGAAGGCCAAGCCCACTCCAACTCTGTTCTTCCTGTGAGGAGGAGTCAATGCAAAGCGTCTTCCACCTACTTATGTGACTGCACAGAGGATGACAGAGACTAGTGGACACACACTTTAACATGATGGACTTCAGGACACCATTGTTGCTTCTGACCATGTTCTGGGCAGGTGAACACTTTCACTGATGTTGCTTTGATCATCCGTCTTCACAAAGTTACCAGTTTACAACAAGTGACTATTTTTTGGTTTGTTTGTGCAGGTGTTGATGGTCAGACTCTGACTCAATCTGAATCAGTCCTTAAAAGACCTGGAGAATCCCACAAACTGACCTGTACAGGTTCTGGATTCACATTCAGTGACCACTGGATGTACTGGATCAGACAGGCTCCTGGAAAAGGACTGGAGTGGATCGCTACTATTTCTCATGCTGATGGTGGCACCACATATTACTCTGAGTCAGTCCGAGGCCGATTCACCATCTCCAGAGTCAACAACAGACAGCAGGTGTATCTGCAGATGAACAGTCTGAAGACTGAAGATTCTGCTGTTTATTATTGTGCTCGAGACACACAGTGACTGAAGTTGGTTGAACAGCTGTACAAAAACCTACAACACTTATTTCTATTGGAGCTCCTGTGGAAGAAGAATTATATTTTAGTTTATCTCTAGATGGAAATGTTTTAAATGAAAACATAAAAAGCAGCAAAAATGATTAGACCAAATAAAAAGCATGGATATATAATAATTACATGGTATTCAAGGAAAACACTGTAATGTGTTGAAATCATTTCCATGGGAAAGAAGCAGCAGAATAAAATGACAAACAACCTAAACGCTTACATATACTTACTCCAGAAATGTACTATCAAACACGATCATTTGTTGCAACAGCATTATGGTTCATTCAGCTTTGGACTAATCCCTAGTAAAGGCTGCCACCCAGCACTCCTAACTCTGTGTTATGTTTACCGATCAACCAGTACTGCTGTCAGTACCAGTTTATCTTGGGTTGCAAATCGCTGTTTTTTATTCATCCTCGTTTCTACTTGCTAATTCATTAAAACTGCTCTGTTGCTATTGATTGGGATTTTAAACTGAACCAATCTTAGTTCATCTGTGTAAGCTACAGCCAACAATCCTCCTGCAGCCACAATATTCCCTCAGCAGTCACACCAGTCCAACTTCTCTCCGGGGGGGGGGTGGGAGTGATGGCGAGACAAGACGAACAGGGAGGGTACAGGCAGGCAGTTCTATATGAATCCTATAAGAGTGCTGTAACATGCCATGTTATTCCCAGCAACCGATCCCACATCTGAAAACTGGAAACAATTAATCAACACAGAAACAAATTGGACACTAGAAGTCTTGTCAGTATACGGGGTTAGGAAGCCAGAGGACAGGAGTAAAGGAAGAATGTGTGGAGGGCGTGAGTTTAGTGCAAAGTCTGAAGAGTGACTCCGCACAATCTGGCGGGTCCCATCAGTTCTCAGCAATGGGACTCGGCAGGAGTTGGTAAGCCCTGAACAAACATGCATGTGTGTCAAAGCTCAGAGTGACTACCACGAGTCAGCAGGGCCAGCGTCCCCACACCCCAGGCCGGGGAGCATCCAGGAGGCACCACCCAGAGGACCACCCAGGCCACAGACAAGCATGCAGACCCAGAGACCAAGAGGAGGAAGCAACCGACACCCCTGGGGCGCCAAGGACAGGCCCAGAGGGCGCGGGGCACGAGGGCCCACCCGCCACCCCACGCCCATCCCCAGCCACCCCACCTGCCCACCCACTGGAAGCAGCAGCTGTCCACACTGTTCTACACAACAAACACCATGATAAGCATGCTTCATACAAGAAAGTCAAATGATCATTTGAACAGGTACATCAGCAGTGAGAGCAGCTTTGTACATTTAGTTGTACTTCACAATCTCATCATCTCAAATAAGTCTGAGGATCAAAGAGCCAGAAGACTGAAGGAGCTGCTGTTCATTCTTCACATGTTCTGATCAACTCTGAAAGAAAAGGAACACAGCTATAAGACAAACGTTCACATGCTGAGTTCTTCCTGACCTATGAAGGTTTATTATAAACAGTTCTGACCACAGCTTCTTACTTCCTCTTTCAAACAAATGTGCACATGTTCATTTTTCCCCTCTGTGAACTTTGTGAATGTGTGGATGAAGATTTTAAAGTTGTAATAGAAACAAATGGATTCAAAGTTGTGGTTTTAATTCTCATATTCAATTATATCAAACATGACAAGCCTTAAATCACCTAAGTTCAAGAAATGACTCATGATCCTTTTTATAGTTCCTAACAAACACTAAACTAGAAGCCCAGCTCATTCCACTAGTCTCCATCTTTTGAGGAGGAGTCCATGCAAAACTGTCTTCCACCTCTACATATGTGACTGCTGAGAGAACAACACAACAGTGGACAGACAGAGTTCAACAAGATGGACTTTAGAACAGGGCTGATACTTTTAACTGTCTGCTGGGCAGGTGAAGATCTTCCCTTTAATTCTATTGATGTTCAATCTATGAACAAGTTAACTTGTGTCTATATTATTATCTGACTGTTTATTTGCTCTTTACAGGTGTTGATGGTCAGACTCTGACTCAGTCTGGACCAGTAGTTAAAAGACCTGGAGAATCCCACAGAGTGATCTGTAAAGGTTCTGGATTTAACTTTGGTGGCTCCGACATGGTCTGGGTCAGACAGGTTCCTGGAAAAGGGCTGGAATGGATCGCTTATATTAGCGGCCCTAGTGGTGCCACCCAAAGCTACTCCCACTCAGTCCAAGGCCGGTTCACCATCTCCAGAGACAACAACAGACAGCAGGTGTATCTGCAGATGAACAGTCTGAAGACTGAAGATTCTGCTGTTTATTATTGTGCTCGAGACACACAGTGACTGAAGTTGGTTCAGCAGCTGTACAAAAACCTACAGTCCTCATCAGACATTCCTCACCCCGAAACATCTTATTTTATAATCACTGACATATCTGTTGTTTTAAAGGCATATCAGAGGAATAATTGTTACTAAACATAGATTTGAAACACATATTCTTCATAATATCTTAATATGTTGTCAGTAAATCGGATTGTCTTGACCTAAACACACTATTTAGATCATCTTCACCCACGACCACTAATGTTCACACCAGGTTAGCAGGAACAGATGTAGAGAAATGCTGCATTCAAGAGCAGTCTCTAGTATAATGATGTCTGACTGTTTCATTGTTGGTTTTGGATCTAGGTGTCCAGGAGTTTCTGGAAAGCAACACTGATATTGGTGCATTAAACAATACTGACACTGACTTTCTAAGTACTCTTTATATGTTTTAAATGTTTTTATTCTGGTGCTACTGTCTCCTATATGTCTCTGTTATGAAATCACCAGCAGTTTAATAAGACGTCATAGTTTGGAATTAAAGAGTTACATTTATGACAGAGGCACCCTAAATGAAACAATTTTAGCATTAAATTAGTGATGCTGAAATTGAGAATGTACTGATTTTGACAGCATGGGAAGACAGAAGTGACAAAACGATCAGAGCAGCAGGAAAAGCCTTTCAGAACATGACAACAGATCTTCCTCATCAACTTTGACAGAAGCTTCATCATGTAAACTTGGTCTTTCCTTTTTGCCTTTGCAGACTGAACAGTTTGATAGTTTTGAAGTTAATGTGTTCCAGCACATTCAGTTTGAGGTAATTAGTGGACCAAGTCTCAGCTTTAATAGCGTCGTGTTAGTATGAAAAGAATTATGTGGGAGTATTTTTTAATACACAAGGACCAAAGGACAAGGTTTTAGATGTAAATATACACTTAGCTACAAAAATGTATTTTACTAAATAGAAAACAATATAAGCATAAATAAAGAAATTGTGTTTGTTACATAAAAATGTTCCTTTGAACAAATTGTCATCTATATATTTGCATTTAAAACTATGCTGCATGTTTACAATATGATATCTTCTGTCTGTGGATCCAACATTTTTTCACAACTCAAGCAGAAGTCACCCTACTGTTTTTACATACTTCCTCTTCCAGCCTGCAGAGGGAGGTGTATGCAAACTTATTCCTCTTCATAAACTCACCATCACTAAGTGTCAAATGAGGGACAACAACTGACACAGTCTCATAAGTACTGAGAAAGACTTGGATCAGAAATCTATCAGCTGTTTCCAGTTTTCACTATGAATTACACAGCTGCCTGGATTTTATTATTTATAGTCAATATTCATGGTAAGACCTGGAATATTCTGCAGCTACCAAGTTAAAGTGCATTTATGAATGTTAAAATATTTGGGTGATGATTTCTTTACTTTGCTTCCAGGCGTTTGGAGTCAGATCAGACTGGATCAGTCTCCATCTGAGGTGAAAAGACCTGGAGAGACAGTCAAGATCTCATGTATCATATCTGGTTATACTATGACAAGTTACAGTATGAGCTGGATAAGACAAAAGTCAGGAGAAGCTCCGGAGTGGATTGGTAGGATAAACACAGATACGACTGTTGCTACCTACGCCAGCTCCTTTCAAAGTCGATTCACTTTTACTCAAGATGTGTCCAGCAGCACTCAGTACCTCCAGATCAAGAGTCTGACAGCACAAGACTCTGCTGTTTACTTCTGTGCTCAACAGACACAGTGAGTGAAAACAGTGAAGCAGCTGAACAAAAACCTCCACAGATGTCAAACAGCAGAGTGACTCTGAGACATCATGGCTGAATAATACTGTAGATTATATATAATATTATAAATGCTTTGAAGCCTGTTCTGCTGAAAACTCTGACATCCATGAAAACGAGTTGACTGCAGAATGCATTCAAATCTTAGTATTTGGTTGATTTTGTGTTGTTATGTGGTGTGTTTATGCTTGTTGACTGTACATTCTGTGGATGTTGTAAAACTTGATTTTCCAGTTTTTCTAATGTAAGAAAGAGGAAAAGATGCCACATTAAACCTCAGTGAACATTTCTAACTGCCAAATCAATACATCGTGAATCAAATGAATGAATGCTTGAATTAAACTATTGTGACTGTCCAAGTTCAACATATATGACAACAATGAAGGCCAAGCCCACTCCAACTCTGTTCTTCCTGTGAGGAGGAGTCAATGCAAAGCGTCTTCCACCTACTTATGTGACTGCACAGAGGATGACAGAGACTAGTGGACACACACTTTAACATGATGGACTTCAGGACACCATTGTTGCTTCTGACCATGTTCTGGGCAGGTGAACACTTTCACTGATGTTGCTTTGATCATCCATCTTCACAAAGTTATCAGTTTACAACAAGTGACTATTTTCTTGTTTGTTTGTGCAGGTGTTGATGGTCAGACTCTGACTCAATCTGAATCAGTCCTTAAAAAACCTGGAGAATCCCACAAACTAACCTGTACAGGAGCTGGATTCACATTTAGTAACCACTGGATGAACTGGGTCAGACAAGCTCCTGGAAAAGGACTGGAGTGGATCGCTACTATTGCTAGCAGCGATAGGGGCAGCACATATTACTCTGAGTCAGTTCAAGGCCGATTCACCATCTCCAGAGTCAACAACAGACAGCAGGTGTATCTGCAGATGAACAGTCTGAAGACTGAAGATTCTGCTGTTTATTATTGTGCTCGAGGCACACAGTAACTGAAGTTGGTTGAACAGCTGTACAAAAACCTACAGCACACATTTCTATTGGACCTGCAGTCTGAGGACACAGCTGTTTGAGCCACAGTGATACAAACCACCAACAGACCTGCACAAAAACTCAGCAACAAGCCAGACTCAGTAATATCAGTATGATGCTTAAAGCAAATAAAAAAGACAATTTGCTTCATCATGCAAAATGATTTTCAACAATATTTAACAAAACACAAATGAGAAAAATGAGAAAAATGTAACTTTCTGAAAATATTCATTTCATTGTACAAAATGTTCTTTTGTACGGAGCCCCAGAAGGGACATGGAGGAAAAAAAAAACAGGAAGTTCGAGAAAAAAAAAATTCTTTCGAAAAAAAAAAATTTTTTCCCCTTTGAAAAAAACTTTTTTTTTCCTTTGAAGGCCAGGTCAGAGAAAAATTTCTCGGGGTCTCGCAAAACTATAGGTATATATACTTCTGCATCTTTTTGGCTGTATGGAGAAACGACAATGGAGGACACCCACCCGTACGAGAGGTTTATTGAATCTTATTTTGAAATCAGCCTAAAATAAAAGGACATTCAAGCAGTGCTTAGCAAAAGGCACAGTTTTCACATCAGCGAGAGACATCTCAAAAGGTTGCTCAGCACAAGACGACACACTCGTCGCAAGTCATACTCTGACCTGGCCGTCCTGATAGACTTTTGCGAGATCTCGCAATAACTTTTGCAAGATCTCCTTTAAAAAAAAAAAAAAAAAACAAACGGAGAAAAAAAAATTTTTCTTCTCAAAATAAAAAATTCTCCGCGAATTTTTTTTTCCTCCATCTTTTTTTTCCCCTCCATGTCCCTTTCGGGGCTCTGTACAAAAGTCCGTCCAGGGAAACAAAATGTCACTGCTGACTGTCTATCCAGACTTCCACTTCCCACTACAGGAGACACTGCTGAGAGACGAGACATGGTGGCTGCCGTCTTCATGGAATCTTCCCATGCCATGTCTATATCAGAGTTCACTGCTGCCTATGAGACGTGAGAGGAAACCCTTCATTCCTGGTTTCTGACAACGGATGTCAGTTCACCTCCACTGCGTTTGCTAACTTTCTCCGGGAGAGAGAGATAAAACACCTGCGCTCCAGCGTCTACTATCCAAGAGCCAACGGAGCCATTGAAAGATTCAATAGGGTACTTAAAGAGTGTATACAGACTGCTGAAAGAATGCATAGACCATGGAAACAAGCAGTTACAGAGTTCTTGCTGAACTATCGTGCCACATCCCATGGTACAACAGGAGCTACTCCATTTGAGTTGCTGAGAAACAGGAAGATGCGCACAAAACTAAATATCCTTCCTGTTTCACACAAAACCAAGACACACAAACAAGCGAAAGAGACTGCGAGACAAAGACAACAGAAGAGCAAGGAGTATACAGACATAAAGACGAGGGCAAAAGTTCCCATGTTCAAAGTAAACGACACTGTACGGGTCCGGAGACCTGAACATGTTCCTAAGGGATCATCCAGATTCACAGAACCTCGGACTGTTGTTAAGAAATTAGGACCAAGCACTTATCTGCTCAGTGATGGTCGAAAATGGAATGCATCCAAGCTTGCACATTTCCCAAAAGAGGCTCAAGCTTCCATCATTAAGGACGGTGAGAATGTGTTTGATGAACTAACGGTACCTGAAATTGTGCAACCTAATGTACCTAACCCAGGCCCAAGAAGAACCCTGTGAGTGAGAAACCCACCTCAGTGGTTGACAGGTTTTGTGAGATAAAACAAAAGATACAGGGAGTATGGACTGGAATATTGATTTCACTGAGAATGTTCTGATACTGTATGTTGAAAATGTTATGCAGTTACTTTACACAAAGAGGAAAGAAATCAGTGAATGTGCTTTCTGAGTGAGACAATGTGACTTCATGTTTCAATACATAGTGCAATGTTTAGATCATATTACAGGATTAATGCCAAACAGCATTCAGACTTGAGTTTCAAATAGTTACTACCTGATATGGGATTCAAATGAGTTGTAATAGCTATTTCATACACATTTTGCTACATGATGGTATTACGACTGACATGGTTATTTTACATGTGTTGTTGTTACAAGATGCTGTTTCAAACAAAATGCTTCATTTTACTAATCGGTGTACAGGGTGATGCCTTCGAGGAAAGGGGAAAATGTTGTGTCCTGTAATTATAATAGGCTGTCACCAGAAGGCGCTACTGAGCATGTTAAGGTAATACACAAGTGGTTTCAGTAAGTGAGAAAGAAGAAGAATAAAAGCTATGAAGTGAAGCAGAGAGGAGGTTTCTTCGGCTGGTTATTTTTACTTTCTTGAACTGGAGATACAACACTTTCTTGGTATCTGCTTTTCTTTGAGCATCCAGCGACTTTACAGTAGAAATAGTTGCTGCTGTTCAGCAATTTTATGTTCTAATCTGATTTTTACTGTAGAGACTCTACTGATAGGAAAATATATCCCTACAATTATTTCTCCTTTATCATAATAAAAAGCTCTTTATACTGTCTACCCTCCAGTGTATCACTGTGATGGACAATGTCTGACAGTATTTTAGAGAGAAATCAAACTGGACCAGACTCTCTGGGAGCTGAAAAGACACGAAGAGACAAACTTTCTTTTCCCTGTAAAGTCAACAATGAAGAGACTGTTGATGAATGGGAGTCACACATGAAGTGAACCAGGCCTCAACCACACCTCTAACCAGCTGCAGACCCACTTCTACTCTGCTGACCATCCACAACTGTTGCTCTCACATGATTTGTGCACCAGACAAGCGCTGCTTCAGTCACTAAGAGTCTACTCACCGAGGATCCACAGCTGCTCATCCATCCATCCGACGATGTGTCCAACAATCATCCTGCAGCCACAATATTCCCTCAGCAGTCACACCAGTCCAACTTCTCTCCAGAGCCGCCTGTGTTCCGTGCTGCACATTCCCCGACCTCCGAGCTCACCCAAAGCGCATGTGTGCAGCTCCAAACCCGGCGCACGTCTCCAGCGCATCGGACCTCTGCAGGAGCCCAAACCACAGCGAGGAACTGGACTGTGGACGTGTGCAGGATGCGCTGACAACACGTTTCCTTCAGCCGCTCCGACAACAACACAAGCTGCTTGCTGCTGTTTTCCACTGCAGCCACAACACACTCCAAACCTCCCGCACTTCCGGCCTCCTCACCTGAGCGTCCACCTGCACTGACGTCACCGCCTCCTCCAGGGCCTCAGCCAGCATCAGCAGCTCCTCGAACGGGCTCCAGCTTGGATCTCCCCCTGTACCTGCTCTCTGTGGCTCACCTTTCCACTCTCATTCCATCATTCTGTTCATGCTCATTCATCCTTCCATCCCATCATCCATTCCTCTGCCCTTCCTTCAGCTGGACACCAACATGGCTCCTGCTCCTTCTCATTCTGCTGCAGCAGCCTTCAACTTTCAATCTGCACACAGAGCTGCAGGTTTTCAGCTTTACTTACACTTAACTGTCTATTTGTGTTCAGTCCTCCTCAACGTGATGTAGTTTCATGTTTATTACTTGAATTAAAAACCTGCATCATGTGCTCTGTTGTAGATGTGACACCTGTCTGAGTCCCTGAACACTTCGTTTCCTTTTGAGGCCCCAAGTTTTTCTTTACGTTTGTGGATTTAAACACACTTTCAATACTGGAACCTTTAAAGCTCTTTAAAAATCCAGACCAACAGATTACCTTGCTTTTAGTTTACTGGTGTTTCAGTAACAAATGAAATACAATTTAACTGTAAGAAATGAGGTCATAATGCAACTCAAATGATGATCTTATATTTTATTACAACACATTTGCTTATTTAGGTGGTGTGTGGCTGTTTTAAACTTCTCTTTGTCAGGTTTTCAGTGTTTTATTCTGTCTTGATTCCTTTAAATTTGACTATAAAAGCAGAATGTGGTGAAGGAGGATCTTGATGTAAATCCATTCTAACAAGGATCCAGTTCACATCGTATTTAAAGGAGATTCATCCATTTGAAATCATACAAGTCAACATGGCTCACAGGAAGATGATACTCTTTGTGGTTGTTGCTCTGTTTGACTGGAGTGATGCTGAAGGATGGAGCATAACAGAGTCTGAACCTGCAGTTAAAAGACCTGGAGAGTCCCACAGACTCACATGTACAACATCTGGATTCAACTTTGGAAGCTCAGTGTGGAACTGGATCAGACAGGCTCCTGGAAAAGGACTGGAGTGGATCGCTTTGGGACACACATTTAGTACTTCAGTCAGTCCAGGGTAGATTCACCATCTCCAGAGATGATTCCAGCAGTAAAGTCTATCTACAGATGAACAGCCTGAAGACTGAGGACACAGCAGTGTATTACTGCACCCGATATGACACACAGTGAGAGACACAAATACAAAGTACTTCCTCTTTTAAAAACTACATCAAGGATGTATTGGATAATACTGTTTTCTTTATTTCTTCCACCATTATTTCTCAAAAAAACTAATGACGTATCAAAATTTGCATTCCGAAACAATCTCAAGGAATAAGTTAAATCATTCATAAATAACATATTATGTCTATAATGATCACTACTCAACACTCACTGCTGAACTTCTGTCCAGGTATGAAGAACAGAAACACTCCATGTACAATGTTTAGGGACATCATGGAAGCACTGTTTAAAATGCAGGAATAAATCCTGGTGTAGTTCCCTTAAAGGAACACTAGAGGACAGTCAGTATCCAGTCTTTGTCTCCTCTGTCACAACAAGGAGACCCCAACATCTATTGATCTCCACTGACTCACACTGAAACCCTGAAGTGACCTCAGAGCTTTGTTCTCATTGTGCTCATGTACACTGGAAGCAGCAGCTGTCCACACTGTTCTACACAACAAACACCATGATAAGCATGCTTCATACAAGACAATCTAATGATCATTTGAAAAGATACATCAGCAGTGAGAGCAGCTTCATGTGTACATTTAGTTGTACTTCACAATCTCATCATCTCAAATAAGTCTGAGGATCAAAAAGCCAGAAGACTGAAGGAGCTGCTGTTCATTCTTCACATGTTCTGATCAACTCTGAAAGAAAAGGAACACAGCAATAAGACAAACGTTCACATGCTGGGTTCTTCCTGACCTATCAAAGTTTATTATAAACAGTTATGACCACAGTTTCTTACTTCCTCTTTCAAACAAATGTGCACATGTTCATTTCTTCCCCTCTGTGAACTTTGTGAATGTGTGGATGAAGATTTTAAAGTTGTAATAGAAACAAATGGATTCAAAGTTGTGGTTTTCATTCTCATATACAATGATATCAAACATGACAAGCCTTGAATCTCCTAAGTTGAAGAAATGAGTCATGATCACTTTTATAGTTCCTAACAAACACTAAACTAGAAGCCCAGCTCATTCCACTAGTCTCCATCTTTTGAGGAGGAGTCCATGCAAAACTGTCTTCCACCTCTACATATGTGACTGCTGAGAGAACAACACAACAGTGGACAGACAGAGTTCAACAAGATGGACTTTAGAACAGGGCTGACACTTTTAACTGTCTGCTGGGCAGGTGAAGATCTTCCCTTAAATTCTGTTGATGTTCAATCTATGAACAAGTTAACTTGTGTCTATATTATTATCTGACTGTTTATTTGCTCTTTACAGGTGTTGATGGTCAGACTCTGACTCAGTCTGGATCAGTAGTTAAAAGACCTGGAGAGACAGTCAAGATGTCATGTATCATATCTGGTTATAGCATGACGAGCCACAATATTCACTGGATACGACAGAAACCAGGAGAAGCTCTGGAGTGGATTGGGTATATGAATACAGGCAACAATGATGCTACCTATGCCAGTGCCTTCCAGAATCGTTTCCCCATGACTGAAGATGTGTCCAGCAGCACTCAGTACCTCCAGATCAAGAGTCTGACAGCACAAGACTCTGCTGTTTACTTCTGTGCTCGAGAGACACAGTGAGTGAAAACAGTGAAGCAGCAGAACAAAAACCTCCACAGATGTCAAACAGCAGAGTGATGAACTCTGACACATCTGGGATTTTTCAGTACATGTAGAAAAAAGTTCATCTATCAACTTTTACTGTAAACTGATAACAGTAATTCTTTCACTTGTCAAATCATTCATCCTAATTCAAAAAGGTCATTTAATGTACAAACCATGAAGGAAACTAGTATGAAAAGAAGAGGAAGCTGAAAATGATCTCAAGTGACTTTGGCTGAAGAAGATGATCAGAAAGGTGAAATGTCATCAATCCTAAACATCAATCAAATGTTGATTAATGACATGACATGGTGAGATGGGCCCTGAGATACCAAGGAAGCAATTTTAACAAATACATGTCACTGATCAGAATAACACTGGAGATTATTTAGAATACTGTCAATGCTTTAATAAGCTGCCTTTCATGCTCAAACACAATTAGAGCTTGCAAAGTTAATTATTAAAATTAAAGTCTACATTCTTGTTCATATTAAAACATAAACAGTTGCTTTTTCAATGCTGCAACACATTTTGTGCATTTCAAAAAGCAAATAAGAACACCTGATATCATGGATTTGCTCTTGGGTATTTGATCACCAGTTTGATGAATTCTTTACAGTCCAGCGGGATCCTCCCTCCTCCTCCCTCCTGTCATGTTAATGCAAAGTTCACATGTCTTCCACCTTTATTCATCTGACTGCAGGCAGGACAACAGAGAACACTTCAGCAGGTTCTATGTTTCTTTGTTCTTTCAGCGTCCATGCAAACTCCTGCAGTATTCACCCTTAATACACTTATTCCTTATTGTTATAGTTTGAGTAGTTAAAATGATGAATACAGTTACACCAAACACTTTATTACTAAATAGAGAATCCATATAGTCTAAATTCATCCTAGATCTCCATTCAAACTGTACCTCATGACAGAAGCTGAACAATAACCAGCATGTGATGTGCTTAAAGGAGTTTGTTAACTGTCTAACTTGACTTGACGAGTCTTTGAAGTGGGACATGAAGTTTAAAGTACAAACTGCACAGATCACTGCAAACACACTCACTTCTGATGTTCTCTGACTACTTTCTACTTGTTGGAATCTTCCTAAATGTGACACAAACACCTGTTTCATAGGTGTTTCATTTTCTGCAAGTCTGTGGCTTAAAACATCATTTAAATCCTGAAACCTTTCAAGGTCTTAAATAATCCAGGCCTTCAACCAGCTGAAACCAACTCAAGCATTCATTTACATTTTAATGCTGTCAGTTCAAAAACTATGAATGAAATAAAACCAACCAATAAATCTGTTGTTTTTATGACTTTTCTGCATTATTATCTTTTTCATCACTATAGAAAGTCTAAATTAATGAATTCAGTTTTATCTTCATGTCAAAAGTCAACAAAAGGTTACAGTGTAACCCACTAAATCAAGAAATGTTTAACACAATCTGCTGGATGAGACATCAAAAATGAAAAACTAAACATTGAAAATTGACTCTACTCTAAAGTCATGGAGGAAACAGATGTTTTTTAGCTGCTCAGTTTAAATGATGCTGAATCTCGTGTTGCGCTGTTTACAGACCTACCCTCTGATTTGACTGATGCAGGAGGAGCCTCATGGAAGCATTTTCATGTGGATTCAGTCTATTTAAAGGAAATTCACACACTTGAAAACATATTAGTCACATTGTCAACATGGCTCACAGACAGCTCACACTCTTTGTGGTTGTTGCTGTGTTTGTTTGGAGTGGTGCTGAAGGTTGGAGCATAACAGAGTCTGAACCTGCAGTTAAAAGACCTGGAGAGTCCCACAGACTGACCTGTACAACCTCTGGAATATCATTTAGTAGCAGGTGGATGCACTGGATCAGACAGGCTCCTGGAAAAGGACTGGAGTGGATCGCTATTATCAGATATGACAGTGGAGAAATCTACTACTCTCAGTCAGTCCAAGGCCGATTCACCATCTCCAGAGACAACGGCAAAGAGCAGCTGTTTTTGCAGATGAACAACCTGAAGACTGAAGATTCTGCTGTTTATTATTGTGCTCGAGACACACAGTGACTGAAGTTGGTTGAACAGCTTTACAAAAACCTACAGTCTTCATCAGACATGAATAACATCCTCAGTTTACATCATTCCTTCACACCTAAACATCTTTTTTGTAACCACTGACATATCAGTTGTTTTTAAAGGCATATCTGAGAAATAATTGTTACTAAACATAGATTTTAAGCACATATTCTACATAATATCTTCAGATCTTGTCACTAAAACTTCTTGTCAGGTTGCTGCATCTTAACTTGAACACACTATTTGTAAAAAATACAGTCTCCAGTATAATGGTGTCCTGATTTATTGGGTTTGTTTTGCATCTACGTGTCCAGGAGTGAAACCATTTAAAGTATTTCATACAAACATGAAAACCTGAAAACAGCTACAGCAAACTTATATTTTATACTATTTACATCATCCTGAGTGCTAATTTCAGTGTTCAGCAAACAAACAGGTGAAGTACAGAAAGTATGGAAGGAACTAGATGAATACAGACATAGAAGACTTCACTCTGATTGTTGAAGGAGGAAACCAAATCTGTTAAACAGCATATATGTTAAAAGTGTCTTCTAGATTAGTAAATCTAATTGATACAAATTCAGATTTTAATTTTATAACAGCAGTATGAACTTATTAGCATTAACAGTAATAACACCCCTGATTGTTTACATTTTAACTAAAATGTGAATCAATGTGACCAACAATTTCGTTTAAAATGTTCTATGTTGCTAAAATAGTTTGTAGCAACAGCAGAAATATATTGTTTGCAAAAGTCTGTTGTTTCATTGATTATAGTTTCAAAGAATTCCAGCTGAGTGAAATCCAAATATCACATAAAGCAGATGTGTTCAAGGCATGTTTTGAAGCTGCACATTTAACAGTCACACCCTCTGATTGGCTCCACTTACTCTGATGCTTCATATGTTTGATTCTATGCAAACTCAGTGGCCTCCTTTGTTACACAGCTATAAAAACTTCACATCACACTGCAGAGTGGAGTTCACAGCACCACACTTTCACCATCAACCATGTTTGTGTTTGCTCTGTTTCTGCTCTTTGCAGCTGGACGTGAGTCTCTTTTAACATCTGGATATTTGTTCTTCTTTTACAAACTGATCATTTGTCACAATGTTTTTTCTTTTTTAACAGGTGTGAAGAGTGAACAGTTGACACAGCCACAATCTGTGACTGTGCAACCAGGTCAACGTCTCTCCATCACTTGTCAGGTCTCTTATTCTTTGGGCAGCTACTACACACATTGGATCAGACAACCTGAAGGAAAAGGACTGGAGTGGATTGGATATTCATGTGCTGGATGTACAGCAATCTACAAAGATTCACTGAAGAACAAGTTCAGTATCAGTGTAGACTCTTCCAGCAACACACTGACACTATATGGACAGAATATGCAGCCTGAAGACTCTGCTGTGTATTACTGTGCCAGAGACACACAGTGACACAAATGATCAGTAGACCTGAACAAAAACCCCTCACAGCCTGAACACTTGGAACATGAAGCCACCAGAGGAGGAGCCCTCAGACCAGGAATCAATTTAACAACAGAACGCAACACTGCTAAAAAGAGTTAGAGTCTGTTTAGCAATGAAATGTAAAACAAGAAAGAACAAGATAATCAGAGAGTAGAAATGTGGCTGCTTCGTTTGATTTAAAGAAAACTCTAATATTACCTTCTAAACTTGCAAAGGTCACATTTTGTTGGGGGACAAGTTCAAACTTCTTCCTGTCTGTGAGGAAAAGTCCATGTAAAACATAGTTCTAGACTTTGACTGCAGAGAAAACAACAAGTCTTTGAGCTTTACACAAAGGAACACACTTTATATTTGTTTCACTTTTACTAACTGAAAATATGAATTCATGGAATCCATTCATTGAGAGATTACATGTTTGTAGCTGAACCTATTATTAATGATTAAACATCATTGTCAACAGTTTTCTTCATTTTGTTTCTGCTGAAATGTTTTTCTCCCTGCTGGACTGAATATTGTGTGACTTACTGTCAGTATAAAACCAACAGTTTTACATTTATGTTCCAGTATTTGTTACAGAAAGTTGTGACTTGTTGTTAGTTTATTATGAAAAAATAAAAATACTCACATTGGAGGCATTTTAAAATTAAAACCTTTCCATAAACCAGTGTATTTACAGGACTTTTGTAGGCATCACTTTTATACATTAAATTTATTTTATAGTTTCAGTCAGTGACAGTCCAGTCAGTTCTAGTTCAATATGATCCTTCCTCTGAGGAGAAGTCAATGCACAACACAAATGTCTTGTACTTATGTGACTGCAGTGAGGATGACAGAGAACAGTGGACACACAGTTTAACATGATGGATTGTAGGACAGCTCTGCTGCTGTTAACTCTCTGCTGGACAGGTGAACATTTACACTGATATTGATCTGACAGATTCTCATTTATACCACCAATGTACTACATGACATGGATTGTTTTCTGGTTTTACAGGTGTTGATGGTCAGACTCTGACAGAATCTGGAGCGGTAGTTAAAATACCTGGAGAATCCCACAGACTGACCTGTAGAACCTCTGGATTCACATTCAGCAGCTATGCTATGAACTGGGTCAGACAGGCTCCTGGAAAAGGACTGGAGTGGATCGCCTTCATAGATAGCGGCATTGGTCGCACCAAATATTACTCTCAGTCAGTTCAAGGCCGATTCGCCATCTCTAAAGACAAAAACAGACAGCAGGTGTATCTGCAGGTGAACAGTCTGAAAATAGAAGATTCTGCTGTTTATTATTGTGCTCGATACCCACAGTGACTGAAGTTGGTTGAACAGCTGTACAAAAACCTACAGTAGTCTTCACTTGTTATGTTAACATATTTGTACATTTAATACTTTATTTAAACATATTTTAAAATATTTTGTCAATGCATTTGTTATATCTTTTATTTTATTTTACTTTGGAGTAATCTTTTACCAGATTTTCCTTTTTAATTTACGTGGATGTTTTTAGTACATATTATGCTCCCTAGAATTTCCTCAATAAAGTCTATTTTTACAGTCAAAGTCATTAATACATAAGTTTCTGCTGTTTATTATTGACTCGACACCCACATTGACTGCAGCTTTTTGGGCAGCTGTATAAAATCCTACATTGGTCTGATCCTCCCCAATAATTCACCTTTTGTTTTGTCTTCAAAAAATTTTCCTTCCATCATACTAAATCATGAAGCCTGTCCAATTTTAAAGTTTATCAACAATAAACGGACAAAAAAGCAAAAAGCAGATTTTAAAATGTTCCAGTTGTCACTTCTTCATAGAAAGGACAAAAACAACAATCCAGCTGCTAAAATTATACAAATATTTTAAAACTACACTGGACAGGGCTGCTGCTTTTAACCATCTCCTGGGCATATGAACATTTACTCTGACTTCAGCTTCATACTTCCTGTTTGTGATCCAACTTAATTCACATGGTTTTTCTCTTTACTCTCCTGACAGGTGTTGATGGTCAGACTCTGACAGAATCTGGAGCTGCAGTTAAAAGACCTGGAGAGTCCCACAGATTAACATGTACAGTCTCAGGATTTACACTCAGCAGCTCCTATATGGTCTGGATCAGACAGGCTCCTGGAAAAGGACTGGAGTGGATCGCTTTTATCGGCACATATAGTTCTCCTATCTATTACTCCCAGTCAGTGCAGGGTAGATTCACCATCTCCAGAGATGATTCCAGCAGTAAAGTCTATCTACAGATGAACAGCCTGAAGACTGAGGACACAGCAGTGTATTACTGCGCCCGATATGACACAGTGAGAGACACATATAGAAGAGTCATACAAAAACTACTTCCTCTGTTTCCCACAAACACTGGGATAGTCCAGTTATCTTAGTGTCCTGCATTATGAACCTATTTTATAAATGTCATGGCCAGTATTCCTCCAGAGTCTCATTTTAGGATGCATCATGAAGTTAGTAATACCTGCTGATAACTTTAAATCAGATAAACTATTGTTTTGTCTTCAGTTTGGAAATAACAACCACTAACTCCAGTTATCCTTCCTGGGTTTCAGTCTTACACCTCATTAACAGTCAACATAGATGCAATCTCCATCACACCATTACACAAACTGACTATTTACAAATTATCAAAGTAAAAAATATAATTATTAGAACAATTAAACAAACAGTATACCTCATAGCTCCATCAACACTGACAGGTTAGTGGCACTGCTAAGTAACTAGTATATCACTAACATCTACATTTAAACCCAGCATGAAGATTTTTACAGCAGTTTAACACTGAACACAAGTTGTAGTGATGAGATCCTCTTTGTATTTGATAGAGAGGTCAGTGTTAAACATTAGTCTAGGCTTGTGCGTGTGTCACAAAGAGAACTGTACTGATTATAGATTTAGTGGAAAGATGGACACCAAAATATTACTGATTAGGAGCAAATGAATAAAGAACAGAAGAGGATGAAGCACAGAACCCTGGAGGAGGATGTGGAGGAGAGGAGTGATGGTAGAGCTGCAGTTCTTGATGCTTATAAACTATTTTCTCATCTGTCTTTGAGGTATAACTGCAGCCAGGAGAGGAAAGCACAGTGATGAAGAAGAGCAGAAAATTGATGTTCAGTTTTAGAAGCAGAAATGTCCTGAGAGGAGGGTTGAAGAGAGAGAAAGACTTTGAACAAAATATATATATATATATATATATATATATATATATATATATATATGTACATATATATATATTAAAAAATATATATATATATATATATATATATATATATATATATATATACATACATACATACATAACGTGATTATTGCATTTAGAATGTTTCATTTCACTCGGTCTAATCTACTGTGTAACTAAATACACCTGCATCTGTATTTGTATTTAAAACGATGTTCCATGTTTACAATATGATATCTTCTGTCTGTGGATCCAACATTTTTTCACAACTCTAGCAGAAGTCACCCTACTGTTTTTACATACTTCCTTTTTTTTTTTTTTGTCTGCATTTATACTCAACGTATGACACCACAGAAGGGGGTCAACTTTAATGAGATCAATGCATAGTTTAGTCTTGCAGCAAAATATATTAATATTTTGTGCATGTCCGTGACCATCACCGGCCACCCCTGGGACGAAGCTATCATTCTTTATTGAATTTTTCTATCATGAGCCAGAGGGGGCAGTGCAGCACCTCAGTGAATTGATGGGGAAA
This sequence comes from Dascyllus trimaculatus, assembly GCA_024666655.1. Lineage (NCBI taxonomy): Eukaryota > Metazoa > Chordata > Actinopteri > Pomacentridae > Dascyllus > Dascyllus trimaculatus. Next base: position 5,006,581 of record CM045458.1, read on the forward strand.
TAAATGAAGGACAGGACAAGACAAGACAAACAGGGAGGGTACAGACAGGCAGTGCTATTTGAATCCTATAGGAGTGCTGTGCATTCCCAACAACCGATCCCACATCTGAAAATTGGGAACAAATAGTCAACACCGAAACGAATTGGAAACCAGAAGTCCTGACAGTATGCAGAGTTAGGACGCCAAGGGACTGGAGTGAGAGAGAAATGTATAAAGGGCGTGGGGTTAGTGCAAAGTCTGGAGAATGACTCCGCACGATCAGGCGGGTCCCATCAAGTCTCAGAAAGGGGACTCGACAAACATGCAGGTGTGATGGACACCGAAGCCCAGAGTGACTACCACGAGTCATCAGGGCCAGACTGGGCAAGTGCCCCCACACCCCGGGCAGGGGGAGCACAAGGAGGCACCGCCCAGAAGACCGCCCAGGCTGCAGACAAGCACGCGGACCCAGAGACCAAAAGAAGGCAGCAACCGACACCCCCAGCGCGCCAAGGACAAGACCGGGAGGCGCAGGGCATGGGGGCCCACCCCCCACTCAACGCCCACCCCCAACCACCCCACCCGTCCCCCACCCAACACCCCCACCCCAGGGGAGGCAGGAGGCCCACCGCAGCCCGGGAAGCCAGACACAGGGACCGAGCGCTCCACCGTAGGGAAGGTCGCTGGCCCCACCCCAGGCAGGCCACCACCGGGGGCCAGCCAGAGGAGAACCAAGGCCGGGCCCAGATGGAAGACCAGAGAGCGCGAGCGGACGGGGAGTCAGCGCCGCTAACAGGAAGGCGCCACGCATATCCCCAGCACAATGCCCCGGGGAAGCGCGGCAACCCATGGTCCCCACCCCCAAAGACATACTTCCTTTTCCAGCCTGCAGAGGGAGGTCTATGCAAACTTATTCCTCTTCATAAACTCACCATCACTAAGTGTCAAATGAGGGACAACAACTGACACAGTCTCATAAGTCTGACAAAGACCTGGATCACAAATCTATGGGCTGTTTCCAGTTTTCACTATGAATTACACAGCTGCCTGGATTTTATTATTTCTAGTCAATATTCATGGTAAGACATGAAATATTCTGCAGCTACCAAGTTAAAGTGCATTTATGAATGTTAAAATATTTGGGTGGTGATTTCTTTATTTTGCTTCCAGGCGTTTGGAGTCAGATCAGACTGGATCAGTCTCCATCTGAGGTGAAAAGACCTGGAGAGACAGTCAAGATCTCATGTGCAACATCTGGTTATACTATGACAAGTAAAAGTATGAACTGGATAAGACAAAAGTCAGGAGAAGCTCTGGAGTGGATTGGTTGGATAAACACAGCTACAACTGTTGCTACCTATGCCAGCTCCTTTCAAAGTCGATTCACTTTTACTCAAGATGTGTCCAGCAGCACTCAGTACCTCCAGATCAAGAGTCTGACAGCACAAGACTCTGCTGTTTACTTCTGTGCTCGATACCACAGTGACTGAAAACAGAGAAGCAGCTGAACAAAAACCCCCACAGACAACAAGTGCATCGAGTCATCATGATGACATCTGGGGTTTCTAAACAGCAGAATAAAAAGATATATTAACACCATGTATGTCCTTTCAAATATGTTGTAACATCACTGAGCTTTCTTCTACTCAGCTATAAAAACTTCTCACCACGATGTGGAGTGGACTTAACTGAACATCAGCCTCAACAGAAGATGTCCTCTACACTGAAAAGCCAAAAAACTGTGACTGGTTCAAAAGTAAACATGATGTCTTTGTGTGGCGTCAAACTCTGCATATATAAATAATTGTGTACAGTGAAGCTCAAGCATTAAAATCAAGCTGTATTAGACAACCTGAAGGAAAAGCACTGGAGTGGATTGGACATGCAGCTGGATCTACAACATACTACAAAGATTAACTGAAGAACAAAGTTCAGCATTTCCACAGACTCTTCCAGCAACACAGTGACTCTAAATGGACAGAATATGCAGCCTGAAGACTCTGCTGTGTATTACTGTGCCAGAGAGTCACAGTGACACAAATGATCAGTAGACCTGAACAAAAACCCCTCAGAGCCTGAACACTTGGAACATGAAGCCACCAGAGGAGGAGCCCTCAGACCAGGAATCATTTTAACAACAGAACACTGCTATTTCTTTCATGTTAATTGAACTGACACAGCAACTCCTTCTCCAACAGTGGATACAGAATGATCTGGTTCTTATTACACTTTAAGAGTATGAGGCTGGTCTGGGAAGGAGTCCAGGTCCTGCATCCCTTTCAGGTTAGTAAATGGGACTCTGCTGCTCATACCTAAGTCTAAGCTTGTGAACTAGAGGAACTGGGCATTTTGCTGTTCCTGCATCCAAACTGTGGAACAGTCTATGTATTAAAATCATGAATGTCTTTTAAATGTCTTCCAATAATCTTGGAGGCCTTTGTGAATGTTTGACATGTGGTTGTGCTTCATGATCCCTTCATAGCTTCTCTTGTGTTTCATGACCTGATTGTTTTCTGCTCACTGATCTTTATTTCTATGCTCACTGGCTGCTTTCATCACCTTTGTCTGTTTCTCACTCATTTTAATTGATGGTATTTTTTTTTAAATTTAATTCTTCTTAAACATGTTGGAACTTTGCAGAAAAGTTCCTTATAAATAAAGTGGATTGTCATATTTATTATTACTAGAAAAATAGAAATTGAAGCTTTGCAAAGCCATTGTTGTCAAGATTTTCCTTTTTGAGCAATAAGGATTAAAGTAGCTTTTTCTGGTCATGTAGAGCACCAGGTTAAAAATATCTCTAAAGAAGGAATGTGAAGATATGAGTAATTACTGAAAGAAAAAAAACTGAAAGCATTAAGGGTCTTTTATGCAAACCTGCAAAATAAACTTTATTTACTCCATGATCTTGGATACTGTCAGGACTTATTTCTGCTGTAAATGAGTCTGTAAATACTGTAATAAATGAATAAATAAATGCTGAAGTTTCCAATACATTGTGCTGATTTGTGTTAAATTCCTCATGAATCTGATGTGGATGTCCTTACAGTAAATAAATTCTCTCAGAGAAACAGTAGAAATCATTTTAAAAGACTCATTGATCTATAAATATAGTGAAAACATGAGGAGCACAGCTTATAGAAAGTATCATAAGTGTTACATTAGAAATGACACATTTATCGTTTCCACAAATAGAAAAGTTAACAGTTGTTTTATTGGTGTCAGTATAACATTATTTTATGTTGCACTTTAACATGTCATGACATTAAAACATCATGTATGAAGTAAGGAGGTGATTTCCATGTGTATGTTCATTCTGCAGATACAATCACTGAACAGACCTTTCTACTGCTTCTCTTGGACCAGCAATCATGCTTCATATGTTCTATGCAAACTCCATGACCTTCCAGCTTTAAAAACATCAGACTGTCAGTAAAGTTCACAGCACATCAGTTTCACCTCCAACCATGTTGTCTGGAGCTCTGCTGCTGCTATTTGCAGCTGCATCCTGTGAGTCTCTTTGGATTTGTCACAATTTATACTTCAGTCTTATGACTTAATGATTGATCATTAAACATTTTCTTTTTTAACAGGTGTGAAGAGTGAACAGTTGACACAGCCACAATCTGTGACTGTGCAGCCAGGTCAACGTCTCTCCATCACCTGTCAGGTCTCTTATTCTCTTGGCTACTACACAGCTTGGATCAGACAACCTGAAGGAAAAGGACTGGAGTGGATTGGAATGAAAGATACTTCAAGCTCATACTACAAAGATTCACTGAAGAACAAGTTCAGTATTGAATTAGACTCTTCCAGCAACACAGTGACTCTAAATGGACAGAATATGCAGCCTGAAGACTCTGCTGTGTATTACTGTGCCAGAAGAGACACACAGTGACACAAATGATCAGTAGACCTGAACAAAAACCCCTCAGAGCCTGAACACTTGGAACATGAAGCCACCAGAGGAGGAGCCCTCAGACCAGGAATCAATTCAGACCACTTCACTCAGTAAAACTCTCTTTGCCATCAATCTTTGCAGCATTAGCAGCTCACAGGACTTTCAAAAGAGAAAAATCCACTCTAATATTAATTCAAACAGCAAAGTGATCTTTCAAAGGGCCTCCATCAGGATAAAGTTAGTTTGTGACTTTGTGAGTCATCAACAAGAATATTACATCAAATTACAGCAGCATTTACTGTTTCATTTAATATCATATAATGTGGAACACAGGTGGGATTTTTTACTCTACAAGTTCACTACAAACCTGATTTTTTACTCTACAAGTTCATTACAAACCTGCTTCTACCAACTACAGTCAAAAGGAGAATAAAGGACAGAATGTTCTGGACTCTGCTGCTGTCAGCTGTATCCTGTCACACACTTTCACACACACTCAGGAAATAATCCTATGAATGATGGAGATAATAGGAACTTCTGTGTCCACACAAATGATCAATCACGTGTTTTTACTAAGAGACAAGTACAGAGGAAATTTCACGTGTCAAAGCTTCTACAGAAACAATTTCTACTTAAAACTCTGACATCCATGAAGAAAGAGTTGACTGCAGAATGCACTCAAATCTGAGTATAACTGTCCAAGTTCAACATATATGACAACAATGAAGGCCAAGCCCACTCCAACTCTGTTCTTCCTGTGAGGAGGAGTCAATGCAAAGCATCTTCCACCTACTTATGTGACTGCACAGAGGATGACAGAGACTAGTGGACACACACTTTAACATGATGGACTTCAGGACACCATTGTTGCTTCTGACCATGTTCTGGGCAGGTGAACACTTTCACTGATGTTGCTTTGATCACGTCTTCACAAAGTTACCAGTTTACAACAAGTGACTATTTTCTGGTTTGTTTGTGCAGGTGTTGATGGTCAGACTCTGACTCAATCTGAATCAGTCCTTAAAAGACCTGGAGAATCCCACAAACTGACCTGTACAGGTTCTGGATTCACATTCAGTAACCACTGGATGCACTGGATCAGACAGGCTCCTGGAAAAGGACTGGAGTGGATCGTTGCTATTGCTTCTAGCGATGGTGGCAGCACATATTACTCTGAGTCAGTCCGAGGCCGATTCACCATCTCCAGAGTCAACAACAGACAGCAGAAGGACTGGAGTGGATCGCTACTGACAGAGGTCGCAACAGCAATTTCTACTCTCAGTCAGTTGAAGGCAGGTTCACCGTCTCCAGAGACGATGACAAAGAGCAGCTGTTCCTGCAGATGAACAACCTGAAGACTGAAGATTCTGCTGTTTATTATTGTGCTCGAGACACACAGTGACTGAAGTTGGTTGAACAGCTGTACAAAAACCTATAGCACTTATTTCTATTGGAGCTCCTGAGGAAGAATAATTATATTTTATTTTATCTCAAGATAGAAATGTTTTAAATGAAAACATAAAAAGCAGCAAAAATGATTAGACCAAATAAAAAGCATGTATATATAATAATTACATGGTATTCAAGGAATGCTGATTTGTGTCTCCACAGGTGTGAACAGTATCCATCTCATCCAGCCAGACTCAATGGTTGTGCAGCCTGGACACACTCTGACCATCACCTGTCAACCTTCTGGTTATTCTGTGACTGATAGCAGATATGCAACAGGTTGGATCAGACATCGTGAAGGAAAACCAATGGACTGGATTTTCCATCAGTGGGGAGGAAGCGGTGGCAGCTTTTACAAAAATGATGCTCTGAAGAACAAGTTCAGTTCCAGCAGAGACATTTCTGCTGGAACGGTGACAATAACAGGACAGAACCTGCAGTCTGAAGACCCAGCTGTTTATTACTGTGTACGTGTTCGAGCCACAGTGATACAAACCGCCAAGAGACCTGCACAAAAACTCATCAACAACCAGCAACCACACACATGCTGTATCTGTAGACAGTTACTTCCTGACAGAGAAGCTACACATCAGTATAAAGAAGCTAAAAGAGCTTGACTTCTTTTCCTTCACTTCAGTAACCTGTGTGTTTTGATGCTGGGAATTAAGAATTTAAATCATTATTTTAAGTTTCCCACTCATCCACCTACTCAAACAAACTAGAAATTAGCACATTTGAAAATGTTTTGTGGTTTAATGTCTGGTCAGAAAAGCATCTTCAAAAATTCAACATTCAAATGTGTTAATTATCACATTTACATGCTATTTATTACACTGTATACTTCCACTCTGTTTCTTAGGAAATGCACATTTTACATTGATGCTTATAGTGTTTCTACTTTTCTTGATGTTTTCAGGACATATTTTTCAACTTATGTTTATGTTTTGTGCTGTTTATATTTCTGCCTTTGAATGGGAGCAACTTTACCATCAACAACTTCCCCTCTGGGATCAGTAACATATTTCTGACTCTGATGCTTCTATAATGTGTGCAGTGAACTTCAGGGATACAAACTCTGACTTGAGGCGGCGCGAATATGGAAGTAGAAATGATAATTAGAGTAAAAATAAAGAGAAAGATATGAAGTATGAAAATAAAATATAATAAACTGTGTGTATTAAAAGGTGAGGTGAAAACTGCATGTGTAATAATGTAAACATCAGTCTTGAGAGTTGGAAGTGTTTGGCTGAGCACCGAAGGTTAAACTGTCTGTCTAATAAACATTCTACTATATAATGCAGGACAACTTTCAACCCAGTTACAATCGTTTGGTAGAAATACTATTATGTTTAACTTGGTATATATTGAGGAAAATGTGTAATATGTTGAGTCTTTGAATGTCAGAATGTTCTTTTCTTTTCTTTTTTAACACACAGAGGTCTATATGAGGTGTTTTGTACTTTACTCCTCTGAGAATTCCCTTACTACTACTGAGCTGAATACAAATGTGATGTTTATTTCTGGTTTATAAACATTAATGTTTTACTATATCTCCAGTTGCACTGAATTCTGTGACTCAAAAATGGATCAAAATACTGTTTGTCTTGCAGAAGTAAATCACATTTCTTGACTCACATGTTTGTCTCACAGAACATGGGCCTCTCCAACACATATTTTAAAGTGTTTAAAGTATGTTGGGTTCTTTATTATAATGCTAATTGATAGAGCTTCAACTTTAAACAAATTAAAGCATCCCTGACCTTTAATTTTTGTAACTGGACTCCTCTACATTCACTCTGCTCTTTTATCAGTTAATTAAACCATAAAATACACAGTCTGACAACAATACAGTGTCTTGTCTGCAGTTCAAGAACATTCCTGTTGTCAAAATACTCAAGCAGAAGTTAAGCTGCATCTTTGCTCCCCTTTTAAACCAGTAGAGGGAGGTCTATGCAAACTCCTTCTTTATAAACACACCACCAACAACTGTCAGGTCATACAATAGAGAACAACTGATTCAGTCTCAGAAATATTACAAAAACTGCATCCTTCACTATGAATAGAATAGAAACTGTGATTGGCTGGAGTTTATTATTTTTAGCGACAATTTAAGGTAAGACATTTAATTCTACAGCTACAAAGCAAAAGTATATGTGTAACTTTTTATGTCAAATGATTTTCCATTTCTTTATTTTACTGCCAGGCGTTTGGAGTGAAATCAAACTGGATCAGTCTCCCTCTGAGGTGAAAAGACCTGGAGAGACAGTGAAGATCTCATGTGTAACATCTGGTTATACTATGACTGATTACAGCATCTGCTGGATAAAACAAAAGCCAGGAGAAGCTCTGGAGTGGATTGGGAGGATATATAGTAATACACTTCTCTGTATCACACATGAATAGAACTATTCTTGAATGTGACTGCTGTTCTAGTTTTAAACTCTAGAGGGCAGACAAAGACAGCTTTAACTGAATGATGACTACTAGTTCTTTTCTCTTCTTCATCATCTGTTACAAACTTTTCTGCCATAAACCTCGGTCATATGGTCACATTCAGCTGTGCACCACTGCTTCACTGCTCACTGCTTGTTGCTTATTGATTAGATAAAAGTAATCAGATGGATTAAATAGTAAAAGTCAGTTCCAGTGTAGTTGTTAAAGAGACAGTTCATTTAAAACAGATGAGGACATTTTAAATGTTCAGACATTAAAGGACATTTTGTGCTCAGTAAACCTTCATCCTAGTTTCACCAAACAAGAGGTGAGATTGTTCCTGTGAGGAGGAGTCAATGCAAAGCTCACATTAATTCCACCTACTTATCAGACTGCAGAGAGGATCACAGAGACACAACTGTCCACATGCTTTGATGAACCGTAGATATTTACACAAATGCTGTTCAAAGACTGTGGATTGAGAGAAGAAGTGGAGCTTCAAGTTGTTGTTCAGCTTCACACTCACTTCTCATGTTCTCTGACTACTTTCTACTTGTTGGAATCTTCCTAAATGTCACACAAACACCAGTTTCATACATGCTATTTGACAGATAACAAAGCACACATTGTCCTGTTCACTACAGCATCAGCATGTTGCATATAGTCTCACCACTTTCACTTCACAACTATTTACATTTGTCTTCATGCTCCAACTTTCTCTGCAAGTCTGTGGCTTAAAACATCATTTAAATCCTGAAACCTTTCAAGGTCTTAAATAATCCAGGCCTTCAACCAGCTGAAACCAACTCAAGCATTCATTTACATGTTAATGCTATCAGGTCAAAGACTATTAATGAAATAAAACCAACCAATAAATCTGTTGTTTTTATGACTTTTCTGCATTATTATTTTTTTCATCACTATAGAAGGTCTAAATTAATGAATTAACGAAGTTTTATCTTCATGTCAAAAGTCAACAAAAGGTCACAGTGTAACCCACTAAATCAATAAATGTTTAACACAATCTGCTGGATGAGACATCAAAAATGAAAAACTAAAGATTGAAAGTTGACTCTACTCTAATGTCATGGAGGAAACAGATGTTTTTTAGCTGCTGACTTGTTTAAATGATGTAGAATCTCATGTTGTGCTGTTTATAGACCTACCCTCTGATTTGACTGATGCAGGAGGAGCCTCATGGAAGCATTTTCATGTGGATTCAGTGTATTTAAAGGAAATTCACACACTTGAAAACACATTAGTCACATTGTCAAGCAAAGTGTGGAACTGGATCAGACAGGCTCCTGGTAAAGGACTGGAGTGGATTGCTTTGGTACACACAGCCAGTACTCCTATCTCTTCCTCCCAGTAAGTCCAGGGCAGATTCACCATTTCCAGAGATGATTCCAGCAGTAAAGTCTATCTACAGATGAACAGCCTGAAGACTGAGGACACAGCAGTGTATTACTGTGCGAAGAGACACAGTGAGAGACACAAATAGAAGAGTCATACAAAAACTACTTCCTCTTTTAATCTCCACCACGGAGACAACAGTGATCTTTAAAGTTGGGTTTAGTGACAACAACATGAGAGAAACAAGTAGCCTTCTACAGTGTCTGTCTATGAGAGACTTTGATACCATGTATGGACGTAAAAAGTGAAACTCCAGAGGATTTTAATCCTGATGAAGGTATAATAATAAAATAATCAAAGTCTGAACACGTGCAGAGAATATTGACATGTTGATGCAATAAGACAGACAGTAAAGTTATTTCTATCTGCACTTGAAGAAAAGCTCAGTGAATTTATTTATGTGCATGTTTTTGTCATTTTCTTTTGGTATTTCTTCACAATAACTAAATGATGTAACCAATATATTGATGCTGATATAATTATATTAATTATAAAGCACACTGGATGATGTTCTACTGGATTTTTATGTCTGAAAACCACACACTAAGTTAAAATGTATTGAATATTGCAAAAATATACATGAAAGAATGAACTACCATATATATTTTTTAATCGAAATAAAACAAAAGTTTTTGTATTTGATCGTGTTTTTCTGAGCAGCTTTTTTCATTTTATTTCCTTTTTTTTTTGGTTCAAGGTTTAATTTTATTTTCATGATCCTGCAGCTGCAGCAAACAAACAGGTGAACAACAGAACATATGGAAACAAATAGATGAATACATAAACAGTGCTGCTGTAAAAATACATAAATAAACAGACTCATATTGTTGAAGGAATAAACCACATCTGTTCAACAACATATATGTTAAAAGTGTCTTCAAGATTAGAAAACATGCTAAATACACTGTTAACATGCCCTAAATAAAGCAGTGACCCCAGTAGTTTCCATGGACTCTTTTATCATTAATTTATACAGATTCTGATTTTCTGTATTTGTAATTAAATTTATAACAGCAGTATTAACTTATGAGCATTAACAGTAATAACACCCCTGATTGTTTACATTTAAAATAAAATGTGAATCAATGTGACCAACAATTTGGTTTAAAATGTTCTATGTTGCTAAAACAGTTTGTAGCAACGGCACAAATGTATTGTTTGCAAAAGTCAGTTGTTTCATTAATTGTAGTTTCAAAGAATTCCAGCTGAGTGAAATCCAAATATCACATAAAGCAGATGTGTTCAAGGCATGTTTTGAAGCTGCACATTTAACAGTCACACCCTCTGATTGGCTCCACTTACTCTGATGCTTCATATGTTTGATTCTATGCAAACTCAGTGGCCTCCTTTGTTACTCAGCTATAAAAACTTCACATCACACTGCAGAGTGGAGTTCACAGCACCACACTTTCACCATCAACCATGTTTGTGTTTGCTCTGTTTCTGCTCTTTGCAGCTGGACGTGAGTCTCTTATAACATCTGTGTATTTGTTCTTCTTTTAAAATACAAACTGATCATTTGTCACAATACATTTTCTTTTTATCAGGTGTGAAGAGTGAACAGTTGACACAGCCACAATCGGTGACTGTGCAGCCAGGTCAACGTCTCTCCATCACCTGTCAGGTCTCTTATTCTGTGAGTGGCTACAGCACACACTGGATCAGACAACCTGAAGGAAAAGGACTGGAGTGGATTGGATATTCATGTGCTGGATGTACAGCAGTCTACAAAGATTCACTGAAGAACAAGTTCAGTATCAGTGTAGACTCTTCTAGCAAAACAGTGACTCTAAATGGACAGAATATGCAGCCCGAAGACTCTGCTGTGTATTACTGTGCCAGAGAGTCACAGTGACTCAAATGATCAGTAGACCTGAACAAAAACCCCTCAGAGCCTGAACACTTGGAACATGAAGCCACCAGAGGAGGAGCCCTCAGACCAGGAATCAATTCAGACAAGTTCACTGTTAAAAAGAGTTCAAGTCTATTTAGCAATAAAATGTAAAACAAGAACAAGATAATCAGAGAGCAGGAATTTAGCTGCTCTGCATGTCTTCATTTCTAAATAGAAGACACATAAATGATAAATGCATCTATTATTCTGCAGCTTCTCTTAGTTTTCATGTTGACCACTTTGAATACAGTGTATAAGGACAGAAGAACTGTCATCACTTTAACAACATCATATGTTCTGTAAAGTTCTGATACAGCTGCTGGCAGCTGGATTTCATGAGGATTTGATACTTTATTCAATGAAATGTAAACACTTTATGTTGATTTCTTTCAAAACTTGCAAAGGTCACATTTTGTTGGGGGACAAGTTCAAACTTCATCCTGTCTGTGAGGAAAAGTCCATGTAAAACATAGTTCTAGACTTTGACTGCAGAGAAAATAACAAGTCTTTAGCTTTACACAAAGGAACACACTTTATATTTGTTTCACTTTTACTGACTGGAAAATATGAATTCATGGAATCCATTCATTGAGAGATTACATGTTTTTAGCTGAACCTATTATTAATGATTAAACATCATTGTCAACAGTTTTCTTCATTTTGTTTCTGCTGAAATGTTCTTCTCCCTGCTGGACTGAATATTGTGTGACTTACTGTCAGGATAAAACCAACAGTTTTACATTTATGTTACAGTATTTGTTACAGAAAGCTGTCACTTGTCAGTTTATTATGAAGAAATAAAAATACTCACATTAGATGTCTTCTAAAATGACAACTTTTACATAAACTGGTGTATTTACAGGACATTTGTTGGAGCCACTTTTATACACTGAATTCATTGTCCAGTTTCAGTGTCAGTGAGAGTCCAGTCAGTTCTAGTTCAATATGATCCTTCCTGTGAGGAGGAGTCAATGCAAAACACAAATGTCTTGTACTTATGTGACTGCAGTGAGGATGACAGAGAACAGTGGACACACAGTTTAACATGATGGATTGTAGGACAGCTCTGCTGCTCTTAACTCTCTGCTGGACAGGTGAACATTTACACTGATATTGATCTGACAGATTCTCATTCATACCACCAATGTACTACATGACATGGATTGTTTTCTGGTTTTACAGGTGTTGATGGTCAGACTCTGACAGAATCTGGAGGTGCAGTTAAAAGACCTGGAGAGTCTCACAGATTAACATGTACAGTCTCAGGATTCACACTCAGCAGTTATTATATGTCCTGGGTCAGACAGGCTCCTGGAAAAGGACTGGAGTGGATCGCTTTTGATAGAGATGGCAGCAATTACTACTCTCAATCAGTCCAAGGAAGGTTCACCATCTCCAGAGACAACGGCAAAGAGCAGCTGTTTCTGCAGATGAACAACCTGAAGACTGAAGATTCTGCTGTTTATTATTGTGCTGGAGACACACAGTGACTGAAGTTGTTAGCAGCTGCACAAAAACCTCCACAGATGTCAAATAGCAGAGAGACTCTGAGACATTGTAGGTCTTTTAAATATTTTTTTGGGGAGTTTTTCCATTTTAATGATGGGGGAGAGACAGGGTGAAGGGGGGTGGAGTGAGAGAGAGTGAGAGAGAGAGAGAGAGAGAGAGAGAGAGAGAGAGACACATGATGCAAAGGGTCATGAGCTGGACTCGAAGTCACGACTGCTGCTGGGGACCTGCACCTATATGGTATCACCCTAACTCAGTGAGCTAACGGCAGCCCGACATTGTAGCCTTTTGCTGAACTCAATAACACTGTGGATTATAATAATAATAATAATAATAATAATAATAATAATAATAATAATAATACTCATATTGCACTTTTCAAGACACTCAAAGACGCTTTACAATGTAGATAAGAACACAAATATTTATATATGTGTGTGTATATATATATATATGTATATATATATATATATATATATATATATATATATATATATATATATATATATATGTAAACAGGAATGTTGTGGAGAAAGGAGCACATAGAAAAGGGGATTTATGAGTTGTAAGCAGTGTTGAAAAGATGTGTCCTTATGGATCTCTTGAATATGGACAGTGAGGAGGATTCTCTTCTGCTTTTAGGGAGTGAGTTCCAGAGGGTGGGAGCAGCGATGAAGAAAGGCCTGACACTCCAGGTCCGGTATTTGGTCCAGATGGGGGTCGATAGGAGGCTGGTGTTGGCAGAGTGGAGGGTGTGGGTGGGAGTCTGTCAGTGGAGGTTCAGTTGGGGGGGGGGGGTTACATATAATATGATGTATGTTTTTTGCTGAAAGTGACTCATGACAAACAGGTTTTATAGTTGAACAAATCTTATTCATTAATATGTCTGGATGTTTGCTATTATTGAAATACAAATGGTTGCTGTGTGAAAACAGATCTTTACAGTCCGCTCAATGCAAATATCCTTCACTTTTTATGTGACTGCATTGAAAGCAAGAGAGAACAGTGGACACACACTTTAAATCTCACTCATCTTTTCTGTTCAGGTGTTTGCAGTCAGACTCTGATAGAATCTGAACAATAGTTTACAAAGTCTGGTGGCAGGTGTATCTTCAGAAGAACTGAGAGAAAACTGAAGATGTACTATGTAGTTTAATCTTTATGGACATATTTTCTCTGCTCTGTAGAAATTTAACATTTGCATATAGTCACACAGATTTCAGTTTCTGATTCTTCATTTCCTCTTAAGGCCCAGAGTTTCCCTTAATGTCTGTGGTTAAAACACAATTTGAACACTGAAGCTTTTACATGTCTGAAAAATCCATGTTATCTAATTTGCATGTATTGAGAAGCACAGAATGACTGATCTGAGCTAACTGACATGTTCTTTGTTATTCACATGACCACCACTTCTCAGGTCTCTATGCAAACTCAGTGTTCTTCCTTCCTCACAGTTATAAAGATTTCACTTGGACAGGAGGTTAGAGAGGATTACAAGCTCTCATCTCTACAGCTTCAACATCAACTATGTTTCCTGTAGCTCTGCTGCTCCTGATGGCAGCTGGAAACTGTGAGTCCCTCAGTCTCTTGTTCTTCTGTTGGACTCTTAACTTGATCATTTGTCAACAATATGTTCATCTTTTTAACAGGTGTGAAGTGTGAACAGTTGACACAGCCACAATCTGTGACTGTGCAGCCAGGTCAACGTCTCTCCATCACCTGTCAGGTCTCTTATTCTGTGAGCAGCTACAGCACAGCTTGGATCAGACAACCTGAAGGAAAAGCAATGGAGTGGATTGGTTGGGAGACAAGCTTTAAAGACTCACTAAAGAACAAGTTCAGTGGCAACAAGGACTCCTCCAGCAACACACTGACTCTAAATGGACAGAACATGCAGCCTGAAGACTCTGCTGTGTATTACTGTGCGAGATACACACAGTGACTCAAATGATCAGTAGACCTGAACAAAAACCCCTCAGAGCCTGAACACTTGGAACATGAAGCCACCAGAGGAGGAGCCCTCAGACCAGGAATCAATTCACACCACTTCACTGAGTAAAACTCTCTTTGCCATCAATCTTTGCACCATTAGCAGCTCACATGACTTTCAAAAGACAAAAATCCACTCTAATATTAATTCAAACAGCAAAGTGATCTGACATCCATGAAGAAAGAGTTGACTGCAGAATGCATTCAAATATGTGTATTTGGTTGATTTGTGTTGTTTTGTGGTGTGCTTATGCTTGTTGACTGTACATTCTGTGGATGTTGTAAAACTTGATTTTCTAATTTTTTCTCATGTAAGGAAGAGGAAAAGATGCCAAATGAAACCTCACTTACATTTAAAACTGAAAAATCAATATATTATAAATCAAATGAATGAATGCTTGAATTAAACTATTGTAACTGTCCAAGTTCAACATATATGACAACAATGAAGGCCAAGCTCACTCCAACTCTGTTCTTCCTGTGAGGAGGAGTCAATGCAAAGCGTCTTCCACCTACTTATGTGACTGCACAGAGGATGACAGAGACTAGTGGACACACACTTTAACATGATGGACTTCAGGACACCATTGTTGCTTCTGACCATGTTCTGGGCAGGTGAACACTTTCACTGATGTTGCTTTCATCATCCGTCTTCACAAAGTTACCAGTGACTATTTTCTGGTTTGTTTGTGCAGGTGTTGATGGTCAGACTCTGACTCAATCTGAATCAGTCCTTAAAAGACCTGGAGAATCCCACAAACTGACCTGTACAGGTTCTGGATTCACATTCAGTGACCACTGGATGTACTGGATCAGACAGGCTCCTGGAAAAGGACTGGAGTGGATCGCTACTATTTCTCATGCTGATGGTGGCACCACATATTACTCTGAGTCAGTCCGAGGCCGATTCACCATCTCCAGAGTCAACAACAGGCAGCAGGTGTATCTGCAGATGAACAGTCTGAAGACTGAAGATTCTGCTGTTTATTATTGTGCTCGAGACACACAGTGACTGAAGTTGGTTGAACAGCTGTACAAAAACCTACAACACTTATTTCTATAAGGGCTCCTGAGGAAGAATTATATTTTCGTTTATCTCTAGAAATTTAGAAATTTTTTAAATGAAAACATAAAAAGCAGCAAAAATGATTAAACCAAATAAAAAAGCTTGTAAATATAATTATTACATGGTATTCAAGGAAAACACTGCAATGTACTGAAATCATTGCCATGGGAATGAAGCAGCAGAATAAAATGACAAACAACCTAAACACAGGAATATTCATGTGAAATCTGAAATGAGATGCAATAAAAAAGAAAATTAATGTTGCATTTTCTATAATAAGGACATTAAAGGCCAGTGTGGGACAAGTTTCTCTTCCTCTGTCACTATAAAGAGACAAACATCTGCTTTTCTCACTCATTTCAACTGAATGACACTGAATCCTGGACTAATTTAAAGATTTATACTGACACCAAACATGTTTTAACTCCTCAATCAGTTGCAGATCAGATAAAGTTCATGCACACTTTCCTCTTTTTTTCCTCACATATGATAAACTGCTCAAATACTAAATACCTATGTTCTTGGACTTTATAATTCTCTCTGTCATAGATCAGCACTGATCTGATCTGATCTCTGGATCTCCAAAATGTCACACAAGTGAAAATGCAAATCCATCAGTCTCCATCCATTCTGCCTGCACTATACATATACATATATATACACCCTTCATATGAGCCTTTACAGCTACAGTCTCAGCCAAGGTCTCACCATGACACTTGTACTAAGTCTCTTCCTTCTAGCTCTCATTTCAGGTAAGTCCAGTCTGGATCCTCCACAGGAAAAGAAAATCAGCTTCAGATGCCTGCTGTCATCTAAACTCTGTGTCCTTTCAGCTGCTCGGGGCCAGTCCCTCACCTCGTCAGATCCACTGGTCAGCACAGCAGGACAATCAGTCACTCTGTCTTGTAAAGTGCAAGGACTCTCTCTGGCTTGGCTGCACTGGATTCATCACAAACCAGGACAAGCACTGGAATGGATCGGACGCATCGACAGCGGAACTGGCACCATATTTGCACAAAGTCTCCAAGGCCAGTTTTCCATCACCAAAGACACTTCGCTAAACGTTGTGTATTTCGAGGTGAAGAGTCTCAGACAAGAAGATTCTGCTGTTTATTTCTGTGCACGAGAGACACAGTGACACAAGAGCCAACAAGGCTGTACAAAAACTGAACAACACGCATCACTGAGTGAGAATCACTGAAGCATGTCAGGCTTTAAAAACACTTTCTCTGCTGAATAAAGGACAATTATTAATGAAACACATCAATAAAGTTTATCAGTCTGGTGTGAGGATGTTCATCATGACTCACCACAATAATAACAGCAGAAAATCAACTACAGAGAAAACTTTCCATTAAACACAATATTCACTTTTTCTACATCAACCTGAAGTAAATAACCATCTAGAAGGTACATTAGAGCCTCTGCTAAATGTTCTAGTGTTCTCACTCCACAAGACACACTGTTTACTCCTGATTTATTTGTCATTTATTTAACAACATGCAAATAAAGCTCCCTTAAAAGGAAGTGTGTGTTTGTGTGTCAGTGAGAGGAAACAAGAGCTCACATCAGTTCAGCTCCAACATCAACATGTTCTCTGCACCTCTGATTCTGCTGCTGGCTGCTGGATCCTGTGAGGAGCTTTCACTGGATTCACACTCATCAACACATTAAAAACACTCAATAATATGAGGAATGATGGAGATAATGTTGATTTGTGTCTCCACAGGTGTGAACAGTATCCATCTCATCCAGCCAGACTCAATGGTTGTGCAGCCTGGACACACTCTGACCATCACCTGTCAACCTTCTGGTTACTCTGTGACTGATAGCAGCTATGGAACAGGTTGGGTCAGACAGCATGAAGGAAAAGCAATGGACTGGATTTTCCATCAGTGGGGAGGAGGAGACTTTTACAAAAATGATGCTCTGAAGAACAAGTTCAGTTACAGCAGAGACACTTCTGCTGGAACAGTGACAATAACAGGACAGAATATGCAGCCTGAAGACTCTGCTGTGTATTACTGTGCCAGAGAGTCACAGTGACACAAATGATCAGTAGACCTGAACAAAAACCCCTCAGAGCCTGAACACTTGGAACATGAAGCCACCAGAGGAGGAGCCCTCAGACCAGGAATCAATTCAAACTGGTTCATTTAAAGTTTAAAATGTACCTTCTCTGTTTGACTCAAAGCATTTATAAAAAAATTAGTTCTCTCAAAATTGCCTCACAATTCATCGTTCTCTGTGTTTCAGAAACTGGAATTACATCAATTATGATCAAGTCATTGAAATTGTTTCTTCAGATTCTGGTTTGTTCTGTCTCATTGTCAGCCTGGTTTAACCTCAAATAAACAGCATCTTCATTTGTGGAGCTAAAGTGAGATTAAAATCATAGAAACTGAAGCATCATGTCCTGTTGAGTTGAGCAAAGTTTAGATTTTGCATCCTGGTAGCTGAGTTTCAAAAACTGTTTGTTGGATGTTTTTATGACATTCAACTATTCAAAACTTTAAAATTGCACCAATAAAACACTGAAGTTTAAAATAAATAGATAAACAAATTAAGTTTAGTTGGTTGGTTTTATCTCATTTAGTCGTTGCAGAATTTTAATTCAGTTCCGTCCTTCCTGTGAGGAGGAGTCAATGCAAACCTCAACATCTTTCCACTGCTACTTATTGAGCTGCAGAGAGGAAAACAGACAGTGTTGGACTCTTTGTGGAAGATGATGGACTATAGGACAGGACTGTTGCTGTTAACTCTCTGCTGGGCAGGTGAAGGACTTCAACAATCTGGATTTGACATGACTCTTACATGTATATCAACATAATTGACTTGATGTTTTGTAAATGTCTTGGCAGGTGTTGATGGTCAGACTCTGACAGAATCTGAACCTGCAGTTAAAAGACCTGGAGAGTCCCACAGACTGACCTGTACAACCTCTGGAATATCATTCAGTAGCTGGTGGATGGTCTGGATCAGACAGGCTCCTGGAAAAGGACTGGAGTGGATCGCTACAGAGACTAGTGGTGACAGCAGAGGCAATTTTTACTCTCAGTCAGTCCAATGCCGGTTCACCATCTCCAGAGACAACGGCAAAGAGCAGCTGTTTCTGCAGATGAACAACCTGAAGACTGAAGATTCTGCTGTTTATTATTGTGCTCGAGACACACAGTGACTGAAGTTGGTTGAACAGCTGTACAAAAACCTATAGTCCTCATCAGACATGAATAACATCCTCAGTTTAGATCATTCCTTCACACCTAAACATCTTTTTGTAACCACTGACATATCAGTTGTTTTTAAAGGCATATCTGAGAAATAATTGTTACTAAACATAGATTTTAAGCACATTTTCTGCATAAAATCTTCATATCTTGTCACTAAAACTGCTTGTCAGGTTGCTGCATCTTAACTTGAACACACTATTTGTAAAAATACAGTCTCCAGTATAATGGTGTCCTGATTTATTGGGTTTGTTTTGCATCTATGTGTCCAGGAGTGAAACCATTTAAAGTATTTCATATGAACATGAAAACCTGAAATCAGCGACAGCAAACTTACATTTTATACTATTTACATCATCCTGAGCACTAACTTCAGTGTTCAGCTAACAAATAGGTTAAGAACAGAAAGTATGGAAGTAACTAGTTGAATACAGAGATAGAAGACTTCACTCTGATTGTTGAAGGAGGAAACCAAATCTGTTAAACAGCATATATGTTAAAAGTGTCTTCTAGATTAGAAAACATGCTAAATACACTGTTAACATGTCCTAAATAAAGCAGTGATCCCAGTAATTTCCATGGACTCTTTTTATCATAATTATTGCAAATTTAATTTATACAAATTCTGATTTTCTGTATTTGTGATCAAATTTATAACAGCAGTATTAACTTATTAGCATTAACAGTAATAACACCCCTGATTGTTTACATTTATAATAAAATGTGAATCAATGTGACCAACAATTTGGTTTAAAATGTTAAATGTTGGTAAAATAGTTTGTAGCAACAGCAGAAACATATCGTTTGCAAAAGTCCGTTGTTTCATTGATTGTAGTTTCAAAGAATTCCAGCTGAGTGAAATCCAAATATCACATAAAGCAGATGTGTTCAAGGCATGTTTTGAAGCTGCACATTTAACAGTCACACCCTCTGATTGGCTCCACTTACTCTGATGCTTCATATGTTTGATTCTATGCAAACTCAGTGGCCTCCTTTGTTACTCAGCTATAAAAACTTCACATCACACTGCAGAGTGAAGTTCACAGCACCACACTTTCACCATCAACCATGTTTGTATTTGCTCTGTTTCTGCTCTTTGCAGCTGGACGTGAGTCTCTAATAACATCTGTATATTTGTTCTTCTTTTCCAATACAAACTGATCATTTGTCACAATACATTTTCTTTTTAACAGGTGTGAAGTGTGAACAGTTGACACAGCCACAATCTGTGACTGTGCAGCCAGGTCAACGTCTCTCCATCACCTGTCAGGTCTCTTATTCTGTTAGCAGCTATGCTACAGCTTGGATCAGACAACCTGCAGGAAAAGGACTGGAGTGGATTGGTTATGACAGAACCTTTAAAGACTCACTGAAGAACAAGTTCAGTGGCCAGTTAGGCTCTTCCAGCAACACAGTGACTCTAAATGGACAGAATATGCAGCCTGAAGACTCTGCTGTGTATTACTGTGCCAGAGACACACAGTGACACAAATGATCAGTAGACCTGAACAAAAACCCCTCAGAGCCTGAACACTTGGAACATGAAGCCACCAGAGGAGGAGCCCCTCAGACCAGGAATCAATTCACACCACTTCACTGAGTAAAACTCTCTTTGCCATCAATCTTTGCACCATTAGCAGCTCACAGGACTTTCAAAAGAGAAAAATCCACTCTAATATTAATTCAAACAGCAAAGTGATCTTTCAAAGGGCCTCCATCAGGATAAAGTTAGTTTGTGACTTTGTGAGTCATCAACAAGAATATTACATCAAATTACAGCAGCATTTACTGTTTCATTTCATATCATATAATGTGGAACACAGGTGGGATTTTTTACTCTACAAGTTCATTACAAACCTGCTTCTACCAACTACAGTCAAAAGGAGAATAAAGGACAGAATGTTCTGGACTCTGCTGCTGTCAGCTGGATCCTGTCACACACTTTCACACACACTCAAGAAATAATCCTTTAAATGATGGAGATAATAGGAACTTCTGTGTCCACACAAATGATCAATCACATGTTTTAACTAAGAGACGAGTACAGAGGAAATTTCACCTGTCAAAGCTTCTACAGAAACTATTTCTATTTAAAACTCTGACATCCATGAAGAAAGAGTTGATTGCAGAATGCATTCAAATCTGAGTATAACTGTCCAAGTTCAACATATATGACAACAATGAAGGCCAAGCCCACTCCAACTCTGTTCTTCCTGTGAGGAGGAGTCAATGCAAAGCGTCTTCCACCTACTTATGTGACTGCACAGAG
This sequence comes from Dascyllus trimaculatus, assembly GCA_024666655.1. NCBI lineage: Eukaryota > Metazoa > Chordata > Actinopteri > Pomacentridae > Dascyllus > Dascyllus trimaculatus. The sequence continues at coordinate 5,027,710 of CM045458.1, forward strand.
GATGACAGAGACTAGTGGACACACACTTTAACATGATGGACTTCAGGACACCATTGTTGCTTCTGACCATGTTCTGGGCAGGTGAACACTTTCACTGATGTTGCTTTGATCATCCATCTTCACAAAGTCACCAGTTTACAACAAGTGACTATTTTCTGGTTTGTTTGTGCAGGTGTTGATGGTCAGACTCTGACTCAATCTGAATCAGTCCTTAAAAGACCTGGAGAATCCCACAAACTGACCTGTACAGGTTCTGGATTCACATTCAGTAACCACTATATGGCCTGGGTCAGACAGGCTCCTGGAAAAAGACTGGAGTGGATCGCTGCAATTTCTTATAGCGATGATGGCAACACATTTTACTCTGATTCAGCCCGAGGCCGATTCACCATCTCCAGAGTCAACAACAGACAGCAGGTGTATCTGCAGATGAACAGTCTGAAGATTCTGCTGTTTATTATTGTGCTCGAGACACACAGTAACTGAAGTTGGTTGAACAGCTGTACAAAAACCTACAGCACATATTTTTTATTGGAGCTCCTGAGGAAGAATTATATTTTAGTTTATCTCTAGATAGAAATGTTTTAAATGAAAATATAAAAAGAAGCAATGAACACAAAACTTTAATAAAAGCATGTTAATATAATAATTACATGGTATTCAAGGAAAACACTGCAATGTGCTGAAATCGTTGCCATGGGAATGAAGCAGCAGAATAAAAGGACAAACAACTTAAATACAGGAATATTTATGTGAAATCTGAAGTCAGCTGCAATAAAAAAGTAAATTAATGATGCAGTTTCAATAAGAAAGACATTAGACGCCAGTGTGGGACAAGTTTTTCTTCCTCTGTCACTATAAAGAGACAAACATCTGCTTTTCTCACTGATTTCAACTGAATGACACTGAATCCTGGACTAATTTAAAGATTTATACTGACATCAAATATGTTTTAACTCCTCAATCAGTTGCAGATCAGATAAAGGTAATGCACACTTTCCTCCTTTTTCTACACATGATAAACTGCTCAAATACTAAATATCTATGTTGTTGGAGTTTAGGACAGAACCTGCAGTCTGAGGACACAGCTGTTTATTACTGTGTACATGTTGGAGCCACAGAGATACAAACCACCAACAGACCTGCACAAAAACTCATCAACCAGCCAGACTCAGTCGTATCACTAAGAGACATAACTCAGCTGAAACTGTGGAGAATGTTAATATATTTTTCTTCATTGAAGAAATACATCAGTACAGGGAAGACTTAGAAAAGTTTGTTTTTCTCTGATTATGAGAAGGATATAAGGTTTATGCAGTCTCTAGAGAAGATGGGAAAAACGCTGTTTCTATGACAGGAGAGAAAATATATGACAAAGATAATAATTTATATCAGATAAAATATAGATTTGGTTAAAATTACCTGTAAAGTCAACAATGAAGAGACTCCGTTGATGAATGTGAGTCACACATGAAGTGAACCAGGCCTCAACCACACCTCTAACCAGCTGCAGACCCACTTCTACTCTGCTGACCATCTACAACTGTTGCTCTTGTGACCGACTGGCGTAGTGAGGGTGCAGAAATTGGGAATGTCCGACAACGCCACCTGGGGCGTTACCCCCAGGAATTAAACACTTTGCGAACCCCTGCTCGGTCGCACAAGTTCGTGCACTAATGATGAGGACGAGAGACGGACTTCCCAAACACAATATGACTTTATTAATTTTTAAAAATATTTAAATGCGAAAATGGCAATGGTAAAGAAAAAAACATATACTCTGAATGCCCAAAACCAAGAGCAAGGCGGTAAACAGAAGAAACAAACTACAGGAGCAGGGCCAGGACCTCGTTTGGTTGGACAGACTTGCCAAAAAAAAAAGAGAATCAGAATAAAACCAACTCAACACAAAAGGAGGAGCACTACAAACCAAATCACCATGTGCCACGCCAAACCTAGGGGAAAGTGAGGGGGGAACCACCACCGGGGGAGTCTGCCGCACTCTGCTCTGGCTCCTGTCCTGAAGAACAAGTGAACACAAACAGACAATTTAACACACCGCTTGCCTGGGCAGAATGAACAGCTAAAAACACTTACACTCCATCACACACACACACAAATAATGATGCTGAACCGATTAACCACCTTAAATATACAGACCCAAATAATAAAACAATATATCTATACATATACCCCTTAAATCAATGTCAAAGAAATAACCTGATTAAATAAAGAAATTAAATTAATAACCGAAAATAATTTCAACTAACAGAGGTTTAAACACACAACAGAAGTAACTAACAAAATCAAACTAACCAACAGAAGGAAACGAACAAAAGGAAACGAACAAAAGGAAACGAACAAAAGGAAACGAACAAAAGGAAACTAACTGGACATAAACCAAGCTCAAGTCAACAGAAAGAAAGGAAAATAATTCCCAACGGGATTGTGGTGAGGTTTAAGTCCCGATGCAACCTCGGTCCACGGCAGGGATGAGGTGCACCAGAATCGGTCCAAACAACAATTTTCAATAAAACGGAGAAGAAGGCAGCAGTGGACGGAGCGACGGCACCAGGGCTGAAGGCCACAAGAGCCGTTGTTCAATGTGTCCACCTGGCGGCTCACATCACTGGGCTGCATGAAACAGCCCCACGCCAAGCGGAGGAGAGAAGATACCCAGTGGGGCTTTTACAGCTACAGCTGGAGACAAAGCAGAGCCACTTAACACACCCGGTTAGCAAAAATAAATAAATAAATAAATAACCGGCAACTTACCCGAGCCAGAGGAGCTTTGCACATGAACCAGACCAACACCAAAGGCAGCGCCACGCTCCGTGACGTCTCACACAAACGCATTGGACACCACTGTGAACCGATCAAACAAATCAAACGGTGGTCACACCACAACACGGCTTCTTTTCTATATCATGGCTCCAACAGCCCCGTACATACCTCACCAGTCGCCGTTAGCCAACGCTACCTCGCACCTGCCTGTCGAACCCCCTGCCAGGTAAACGCCGGAAGACCATGTGAGCGCAGACACACGCTTGATCAAATGCCCGGCTGGCACCTCGAAACAATCAGCCAGCAGGTGCGGCTAATGATGAGTGAGGCGGGGCAATGCTCGACCTGCCACGCTCTCACATGATTTGTGCACCAGACAAGCGCTGCTTCAGTCACTAAGAGTCTACTCACCGAGGATCCACAGCTGCTCATCCATCCATCCGACGATGTGTCCAACAATCTTCCTGCAGCCACAATATTCCCTCAGCAGTCACACCAGTCCAACTTCTCTCCAGAGCCGCCTGCGCTCCGTGCTGCACATTCCCCGACCTCCGAGCTCACCCAAAGCGCATGTGTGCAGCTCCAAACCCGGCGCACGTCTCCAGCGCATCGGACCTCTGCAGGAGCCCAAACCACAGCGAGGAACTGGACTGTGGACGTGTGCAGGATGCGCTGACAACACGTTTCCTTCAGCCGCTCCGACAACAACACAAGCTGCTTGCTGCTGTTTTCCATTGCAGCCACAACACACTCCAGACCTCCCGCACTTCCGGCCTCCTCACCTGAGCGTCCACCTGCACTGACGTCACCGCCTCCTCCAGGGCCTCAGCCAGCATCAGCAGATCCTCGAACGGGCTCCAGCTTGGACCTCCCCCTCTACCTGCTCCCTGTGGCTCACCTTTCCACTCTCATTCCCTCATTCTGTTCATGCTCATTCATCCTTCATTCATCTCGTCCATTTGTGTTCAATCCTCCTCAATGTGATGTAGTTTCATGTTTATTACTTGAATTAAAAACCTGCATCATGTGCTCTGTTGTAGATGTGACACCTGTCTGAGTCCCTGAACACTTCATTTCCTTTTGAGGCCCCAAGTTTCTCTTTATGTTTGTGGATTTAAACAATTTCAAAACTGGAACATTCGAACTTCTTTAAAAATCCAGACCTACAGGTTACCTTGCTTTAACAAATGATATAAAATTTTAAATGTAAGAGAAATGAGGCCATTATGCAACTCAAATGATTATCTTAGATTTTATTAGAACAGATTTGCAGGATCTTTCCATGAAGACATTTTAAGAAGTAATTCTATACATTTTCTCTGCAGCTGTACAGATGTTTAGGTCAGTACCAGTATCCTGTCTTTGTCACAACAAGGAGACTCCAACATCTATTGATCTCCACTGACTCACACTGAAACCCTGAAGTGACCTCAGAGCTTTGTTCTCATTGTGCTCATGTACACTGGAAGCAGCAGCTGTCCACACTGTTCTACACAACAAACACCATGATAAGCATGTTTATTATAGTTTATGATAAAGTTATGGCCACAGCTTCTTACTTCCTCTTTCAAACAAATGTGCACATGTTCATTTTTCCCCTCTGTGAACTTTGTGAATGTGTGGATGAAGATTTTAAAGTTGTAATAGAAACAAATGGATTCAAAGTTGTTTTTTTTAATTCTCATATACAATGATATCAAACATGACAAGCCTTAAATCTCCTAAGTTGAAGAAATGAGTCATGATCCTTTTTATAGTTCCTAACAAACACTAAACTAGAAGCCCAGCTCATTCCACTAGTCTCCATCTTTTGAGGAGGAGTCCATGCAAAACTGTCTTCCACCTCTACATATGTGACTGCTGAGAGAACAACACAACAGTGGACAGACAGAGTTCAACAAGATGGACTTTAGAACAGGGCTGATACTTTTAACTGTCTGCTGGGCAGGTGAAGATCTTCCCTTAAATTCTGTTGATGTTCAATCTATGAACAAGTTAACTTGTGTCTATATTATTATCTGACTGTTTATTTGCTCTTTACAGGTGTTGATGGTCAGACTCTGACTCAGTCTGGACCAGTAGTTAAAAGACCTGGAGAGACAGTGAAGATGTCATGTATCATATCTGGTTATAGCATGACGAGCTACAATATTCACTGGATACGACAGAAACCAGGAGAAGCTCTGGAGTGGATTGGGAGGATGAATACAGGCAACAACGCTGCTACCTACGCCAGTGCCTTCCAGAATCGTTTCCCCATGACTGAAGATGTGTCCAGCAGCACTCAGTACCTCCAGATCAAGAGTCTGACAGCACAAGACTCTGCTGTTTACTTCTGTGCTCGACAGACACAGTGAGTGAAAACAGTGAAGCAGCAGAACAAAAACCTCCACAGATGTCAAACAGCAGAGTGATGAACTCTGACACATCTGGGATTTTTCACTACATGCAGAAAAATGTTCATCTATCAACTTTTACTGTAAACTGATGACAGTAATTCTTTCACTTGTCAAATCATTCATTCTAAATCAAAAATGTCATTTAATGTACAAACCATGAAGGAAACTACTATGAAAAGAAAGTTCACATGTCTTCCACCTTTATTCATCTGACTGCAGGCAGGACAACAGAGAACACTTCAGCAGGTTCTATGTTTCTTTGTTCTTTCAGTGTCCATGCAAACTCCTGCAGTATTCACCCTTAATACACTTATTCCTTATTGCTATTATAGTTTGAGTAGTTAAAATGATGAATACAGTTACATCTAACACTTTATGACTAAATAGAGAATCCATATAGTCTAAATTCATCCTAGATCTTCATTCAAACTGTACCTCATGACAGAAGCTGAACAATAACCAGCATGTGATGTGCTTAAAGGAGTTTGTTAACTGTGTAACTTGACCTGACAAGTCTTTGAAGTGGGACATGAAGTTAAAAGTACAAACTGCACAGATCACTGCAAACACACTCACTTCTCATGTTCTCTGACTACTTTCTACTTGTTATAATCTTCCTAAATGTGACACAAACACCTGTTTCATACATGCTATTTGACAGATAACAAAGCACACATTGTCCTGTTCACTACAGCATCAGCATGTTGCATATAGTCTCACCACTTTCACTTCACAACTATTTACATTTGTCTTCATGCTCCAACTTTCTCTGCAAGTCTGTGGCTTAAAACATCATTTAAATCCTGAAACCTTTCAAGGTCTTAAATAATCCAGGCCTTCAACCAGCTGAAACCAACTCAAGCATTCATTTACATTTTAATGCTGTTAGTTCAAAGACTATGAGTGAAATAAAACCAACCAATAAATCTGTTGTTTTTATGAATTTTCTGCGTTATCTTTTTCATGACTATAGAAGGTCTAAATTAATGAATTCAGTTTTATCTTCATGTCAAAAGTCAACAAGAGGTTACAGTGTAACCCACTAAATCAAGAAATGTTTAACAGAATCTGCTGGATGAGACATCGAAAATGAAAAGCTAATCTACAAGATGACTTCATTTACGTTATAGTCTACTAAATTTGCAGTTAGAAAACAATCTGTGCCAGTGGAGAGCCTTGTTAGCACTACTGCTAGCTCGGCTAACCCTGCCGGTCACGCCATTTAACATCTTGTGGGTTTGTAATTAGCCACAAAATAGGTTCATTTACAGTCTGAACCTCAATAAGACAACAAAAACAATCAGAGACCCAAACAGTTCTACATTACAAATCAAAGTAAGATATAACTACACCTCTGTGTCCTCCGCATGTACTGTAAAAGCTACTTACGTTACTTTAATAAAACGTTCGTATCAGCGTGTTTGCTCTACTGGCGTACAACTGTTCATTAGCAGCTAGTAGCCGCAGTACAACCTCGTCTCATATGGGGTGGATCATATCAGAGCAGGGGGCGTTTCTGCCCTCTGGCGGTCACATGAGGTAACTACACTATTATTAAAGTGTAAAGTGGCGACATTACAGATGAGGAACACTTTCTGTTAGCTCCTTCAACGTAAAAGCATCATAATCTTTTCTTTTTTTTAAAAAAAAAAAAGAAAGCATTACTACGTGGTTTTGGGAGACTCAGAAGGATCTCCAATGTAAGTTATATTTAACAACCGCTAACATTTTCACTTGCTGTAGTTATTTTTGTTGTCGTCTCAGTCACTTCCAGATGAAAAATTAATTCATAATGTAGCCAATTACAAATCTACAACTGCATCCATGACGGCAGTGCCAAGCTCGCAGCTAATTAGAAGCTATGACAAGGTAGCTCCAGCCCTACAAGCAACCTCTCTTGAAAAGGTGCTTATCACAAGCTATAGTTGTAGCCTGCATAGCATTATAGCTAGCTCGTTACGTACCTTAAGTAGGGTTGCCACCTTTCAGAAATGAAAATAAGGGACGCCCACCACAGCTCCTCGGGGCCACTACCACCCAAGGAGTGGTATATTTAATTCTGAAAAAAGCATTTAGTCATACTTAAAGCTTTAAGTGCTTTATTACATGGAACTGTTAATGATAAACTGTGCAGTCACTGCAGTGTGCAATAATAAACAAATATTAAGGAAAACAGACCAATGAACAATCATTAAAGTGCTGAACTTGTTGGGGCTCTCTTTGTGATCCCTGAGGACATTTTTACTTTAAGAGTAAATAAAAAAAGAAAAATACTTGCAAACTTGTACATCTGCCCTTATTCATGTGCCCCAAGTGAAAATATTCAAAATAAAAATAGAACTACAAAACATTCCTTCCTCCTTTCCTCAATCCTCTCCCACAATCATCTGTCCATCAGAAAGTTTTCTTTCTTTTATTTGTGGAGCTGTCGACCAACCAGTGTGCAATACTTCTGCAAAAACATAAATAATTCAATGCATAATACTGTACATACAAATTCTCTACAAACATTTTTTTTAAAATCTAAATCTAAATCTTATCTTAGCACAATGAATATATTAACTTATTGATGTGTGTATGCATGTATTTATTAAGTTCTGTGAACATATCAGAGTTATGAGTGAGTTATTCATTAGATAGGCAAAGGTCATTCATTGATTATATATCGGCTATTAAAAGAATGTTTATTAAAAACTTAAAACCATTAAAAATATTTTTTTACAATTTGCCTTGTGCACATCGCCATTAACGCTGTTAAGCCACGGGTTCGACTCTTCCCACTCACGTCTGTACATTTGCAAATGTTTTTGCTTCTTTGGACATGGTGGTGTTTCGGGTGTAGACATTTTAAACGCGCCGGTGCAGTCAGTGCGTAGCAGCGTCTGTAACCAGGCAACCCGTAACAGCATAGACATATATACGTATATATGACAGGACCGACCAGGCGGCACACAGAGACGCAGACACGGAAGTCTGATCGATCCGCTGGACCTGGCGTCGGGTCCTCGCTATATGGGTCCTACTAAGATGAAACTGGCTGCCCTTAATATTTCCTGTGTTTAACTTTGTTCATTATAGAGTTTGGATATGTGTGCGACAGACGTGTATGGAACATTTATGAAAATACGGAACAATTTGGGTCCCGTATTGATTCAATACCGGACGCAAAACTTAATTGTCAAATAAAGGACGATTCCGTATTTTAAGGGACGGGTGGCAACCCTAACCTTAAGTAAAGAAGCTGACTCACAATTGTCAGAGGAAACAGTCCCACAGTAAAACAGTACAATTTAAACTGACATGCTGCTAAAACTGTGTCTCTTCTAGATTCATTTTAAAAATTACTAATATTTCCCCAATAACACTGTATCAGTGGAGGAGCTTGTTAGCACTTCCGCTAGCTAGGCTAACACTGCTCATCAGGGATGCAGCTGTAGATTTGTAATTAGCTTCAACATGTGTTCATTTTCTGTTGGGAGGCTACTTAGATTACAACAAAATTAATCACACAAGCCGAGAAGGTTGTGGCCGGTTTATACAACTTGTTTTATATCTGAGTCGTACAAAATCATGTTTTAGCATGTTCGTTAAAACGAGGGAATTGTGATAGTTTTACGTTGAAGCATCAACAGGAAGTGCTGCTCGTGTGTGTCGCCAGCTTTCCTTTTAATAACAGTGTAGTTACCACTTGTGGCCACCAGAGGGCAGAAACGCCCCCTGCTCTGATATGATTCAATACGAAGCTGATCTGTAGCTGCAGCTCCCAGTGAACAGGAGGATTTTATTCCGAGTAAGTCAGACACAGTCACATGGAGAAACATTACACCTGAAACACAAACGGAACTACAGCTCTGTGTCTTGTAGATGATTTAATTTAAAAACCACTAAGTTTGCGGGAATAAAACCATCCGTGGCAGAGCAGAAGCTTGTTAGCACTTCCGCTAGCTCAGCTAACCCTACCGGTCACTCCAGGGATGCGGCTGTAGGTTCGTAATTTGCTAGAATAGGGATTAATTGTTCGTTTGGGCTTGACAAAGACGAGAACAAAAATGTTCAGAGCAAGTGGAGCAGCCAGCTAATGCTTTTTACAGTTGGGTTTGCATTTCGAAAACATATGTGAAATCATGCAATTCTGTCGTTAAACAAATCAAGGCTTTTATTTTGCAAGGAGTAACTGTAACGTGAGCTGCAGTTACCACCTGAGGCCACTAGAGGGAATAAACCCTGTTCTAACTGATACATCAGTATAAGATCATATTAGCTTCAGACTGCAGGAGAAGAAGGTCTGTAAACGCATTTAAACATAAATATGATGCATATATGCAGATGTACTTCATATATTTCACTATGCAGCATTTTTTATTCATGTCCAGTATATTTTAGAGACAGAAACATGTTAGAAACTTACATTAGCTATGAATATGTTTCCATAAAATTTTAGTTTAATGTGATTAAATATCCAACAGTTGTTCATCTTTGGTGTGAAACCTTTACTATGCACCTAATTTTTTAAAATTAGGTTTTAAAGGGAGACATCAACAGATGTTTTTCTTAATTCAATAAATTAAATGCTTAATTGACCAAAATCTTTATTTTAGTTTTGTGTTCATTTTAAATCTCTGGATTTAATTCACACAGTTATATTTTCTTTATTATGTCTTCTGATAAGATAAAACACTAGATGATGTATCAGTTCATTCAACATTACACAGTCAGTACTGATTTAATGAATATTTCAGAGCCCATTTGTTTTTTCATTTTAATTCTCTGTATTTAAAATGACATATAAATGTAATTACAGTGAAACAGTTTTAAAATAAGAAAACAAAATATCTGAGGGGAGTGCAGCTATTTTTAATATAGAGAAGGTGTGAGAACTATTCAGGAAATTTGATGGCTTTTTTTCATAGATGGATCAGACAGAACTTAATTTGTGAAAACCATCCTTTAATGTCTCATCCTAAAATGACAGACATTTTTTCAAATTTAGGTGCAAAGTAAAGGTTTCACTCTAAAGATTAATAACTGATAAATATTCAATCACATAAACTAAATGATTAGATGGAAACATATTCATAGTGAATGTTAGGATCAAACATGTTTCTGTCTATAAAATATCCTGGACATGAATAAAAAATGACTGCATAGTGAAATAAATGAAGTCCATGACATTTCCTGCTGTGCTCATCAAACCTTCCTCACATGAAAATCCTTGTAAATGAAGGAGAAACATCATTTCTGGCACCAGTGACTTTTTAGTTGGGTTTTAAAGCCACACTTTTAACTCCAGTTTGAATTCCTGAACATCTTACAAGTAGTTTCAGGTGTGACACTGAATCTTTACCTCCAGTAAAAGGCTGCATCCAAACAACAGATACTGTGTTAAAGTGGCAAGTCTCTAATTTAGTTTGAGTCAGTTTACATTAGAATAGAAAGATGTTTTTAGCTGCTGCAGTGAATTTATTTATGTGCATGTTTTTGTCATTTTCTTCTGGTATTTCTTCACAATAACTAAATGATGTAACCAACATATTGATGCTGATATAATTATATTAATTATAAAGCACACTGGATGATATTCTACTGGAGTTTTATTTCTGACAACCACACACTAAGAAAAATGTATTGAGTATTGCAAAAATATATATGAAAGAATGAACTACCGTAGTTTTTATCTAAACAAAACAACTGTTTTTGTATTTGATCTTGTTTTTCTGAGCAACTGTTTTTCATTTTATTTCCTATTTTTGATGCTGCAAGGTTTAATTCTATTTTCATGATCCTGCAGCTGCAGCAAACAAACAGGTGAAGAACAGAACATATGGAGGTTAATAGACTAATACATTAACGCTGCTGCTGCAAAAATGAAAAAAATAAATAAAAAGACTGATTGTTGAAGGAGTAAACCAAATCTGTTAAACAGAATATGTGATAATGGACTCTTTTAATTATTAATTTTAATATTGCAAATTTAATTTATACAGATTCTGATTTTCTGTATTTGTGATCAAATTTATAACAGCAGTCTTAACTTATTAGCATTAACAGTAATAACACCCCTGATTGTTTACATTTATAATAAAATGTGAATCAATGTGACCAACAATTTGGTTTAAAATGTTCTATGTTGTTAAAATAGTTTGTAGCAACAGCACAAATGTATTGTTTGCAAAAGTTCGTTGTTTCATTGATTGTAGTTTCAAAGAATTCCAGCTGAGTGAAATCCAAATATCACATAAAGCAGATGTGTTCAAGGCATGTTTTGAAGCTGCACATTTAACAGTCACACCCTCTGATTGGCTCCACTTACTCTGATGCTTCATATGTTTGATTCTATGCAAACTCAGTGGCCTCCTTTGTTACTCAGCTATAAAAACTTCACATCACACTGCAGAGTGGAGTTCACAGCACCACACTTTCACCATAAACCATGTTTGTGTTTGCTCTGTTTCTGCTCTTTGCAGCTGGACGTGAGTTTTTTTATAACATCTGGATATTTTTCGTTCTTCTTTTACAATACAAACTGATCATTTGTCACAATACATTTTCTTTTTCAACAGGTGTGAAGAGTGAACAGTTGACACAGCCACAATCTGTGACTGTGCAGCCAGGTCAACGTCTCTCCATCACCTGTCAGGTCTCTTATTCTGTTAGTGGCTACTGGACAGCTTGGATCAGACAACCTGCAGGAAAAACACTGGAGTGGATTGGAAGTGCAGCTGGATCAACAACATACTACAAAGATTCACTAAATAACAAATTCAGCATTTCCACAGACTCCTCCAGCAACACAGTGACTCTAAATGGACAGAACCTGCAGCCTGAAGACTCTGCTGTGTATTACTGTGCCAGAGAGACACAGTGACACAAATGATCAGTAGACCTGAACAAAAACCCCTCAGAGCCTGAACACTTGGAACATGAAGCCACCAGAGGAGGAGCCCTCAGACCAGGAATCAATTTAAGAACGCAACACTGCTAAAAAGAGTTAGAGTCTGTTTAGCAATTAAATGTAAAACAAGAAAGAACAAGATAATCAGAGAGCAGAAATGTGGCTGCTTCGTTTGATTTAAAGAAAACTCTAATATTACCTTTTAAACTTGCAAAGGTCACATTTTGTTGGGGGACAAGTTCAAACTTCATCCTGTCTGTGAGGAAAAGTCCATGTAAAACATAGTTCTAGACTTTAGTTGAACCTATTATTAATGATTAAACATCATTGTCAACAGTTTTCTTCATTTTGTTTCTGCTGAAATGTTTTTCTCCCTGCTGGACTGAATATTGTGTGACTTACTGTCAGGATAAAACCAACAGTTTTACATTTATGTTACAGTATTTGTTACAGAAAGTTGTCACTTGTTGTTAGTTTATTATGAAGAAATAACAATACTCACATTAGATGTCATTTAAAATTAAAACTTTTACATGAACCAGTGTATTTACAGGACTTTTGTAGGCATCACTTTTATACATTAAATTTATTCTGTAATTTCAGTCAGTGAGAGTCCAGTTAGTTCTAGTTCAATATGATCCTTCCTGTGAGGAGGAGTCAATGCAAAACACAAATGTCTTGTACTTATGTGACTGCAGTGAGGATGACAGAGAACAGTGGACACACAGTTTAACATGATGGATTGTAGGACAGCTCTGCTGCTCTTAACTCTCTGCTGGACAGGTGAACATTTACACTCATATTGATCTGACAGATTCTCATTTATACCACCAATGTACTACATGACATGGATTGTTTTCTGGTTTTACAGGTGTTGATGGTCAGACTCTGACAGAATCTGGAGATGCAGTTAAAAGACCTGGAGAATCCCACAGATTAACATGTACAACTTCTGGATTCACATTCAGCAGCTATGCTATGGACTGGATCAGACAGGCTCCTGGAAAAGGACTGGAGTGGATCGCCTTCATAGATAGCGGCAGTGGTAGCACCAAATATTACTCTCAGTCAGTCCGAGGCCGATTCACCATCTCCAGAGACGACAACAGACAGCAGGTGTATCTGCAGATGAACAGTCTGAAAATAGAAGATTCTGCTGTTTATTATTGTGCTCGACACCCACAGTGACTGAAGTTGTGTTAGCAGCTGTACAAAAACCTACTGTATTCGTCTCTTAATATGACGCAAGTATTTTTTAATGTTTTCTCTCATATAGTTTTTTTACATTTATTGTAATTTTTAATGTTTTTTGCTTTATTTTACAGATATGTTTTTATTTTTCCTGCAGAAAAACTAATGAAAACTGTTAAATAACACATTATTACTGAACATTAAACCCATTAAAAACTTGCTTTTTGCTGAAACTACAAATACAATGAATTGTCACAAGTTGTGTTATTAAAGAAAATTTCTGGGAAAATGTTCCTGGAATGTTGGAAAACTAAACATCTTGTCATGTGTTTTCATCTCTGAGCAGCTCTTTTCTTTACAGTCTTCTACTGGTATTTCCCATTTCTGTGCTTCTGCATTTGATATTATTTGCAGAATCCTGATCGCTACAGCTTCAGTGTGCAGAAAAGACTAAATAACACAAAGCACAACTAAACTCCAGCCAAACTTAAAAAACAATAGCAACCCCACACCAAACAGAAATAACTAACGAGTGACAAGTGCACATAACTAACTAAACCAAAACTGGTGCCTCAACACACACGTTACAAAAGGGATGTGGAACCGAATCATCACTTAACAGTGGCAACAGAACACACAGTGACACTAGCATTTTATACACACAGAAAACACTAATGCAGTTGCTAACAGAGGCCACACAAGTCTTCACCAAGACACAAACAAATGCCTCTCCACGACTCAGCAACTGCCCAAATGAAGTTACTTTCCATGTAACATACACAGAAACCCAGACACACAAGAGGCACCAGGACAAACTGGTCACATTAAATACCAGTTGCACCGATTGAGAGTTTGGTTGAGGGTTTTATCTTCTCCAGGTGTGCCACGGCTGTAGTGGATTGGTTGTCGTGGGAGGGAACCGAGTGGTGGCCCAATCACCAGGTCAGGAGGCGGGGAGAACAGGTGCTGTGGAGCAGGTCTTCAGCTCCAGGCTCATCAGCCGAGATGACTTTCAGCTGGACTCTGGAGCAGACTCCCACACCAGCCACAGCTGGGCGTCACACAGGCCATCCTGACACAAAATGTTTCCTACAAGTCCACCACAGAAACAAGATGGCCCACTGTCACCAGTGGCCGTAACACATGAAAACAGCACATGTAGTATGTTAAAAGTTAAAATACTAACCACATGACAGACATTGCTGAAATTAAGAAGATAACCTGCTGGTGGGATTTTTAGTTTTCAGTAGCTCCTATCGTCATTGATACTGAAGTGGTAATATGTTTATAATGAGTTTTATTTTCTTAATGGAACTTTCAGTAGTCAAATCTATCAACTTTAAAGGTAAAAACACTTTGAATTGTTTGCAGTTTTACTCAAATACAATGGGATTAAACCAGTTTGGTTTCATAACAACACATTTTTTTATACAATAGATACAAGAAAGACAGGAGTTATTTACAAAACCAGTGCATTATGAATCCAAACTATCATGTATGATTGAGATGTTTTACCAGCATGTTTTGAAGCTGCACATTTAACAGTCAGACCTTCTAAATAGCTCTAGTTATACACAGTGTCTGTATCTGAGAAAGGAGTAAATCAGTTCTCTCGGGTAAAAAGCACATACAAGTGCATCTCATATTATTAGAATACAGCTCATAAACACCACAAAATCAATCTCAAAAAATTAGAATATTTCAAAACATCACCAAAGATCAACCCAAAAAAGCATTTCTAATGCAGAAATATTCAAACTCTGAAAAGTATCTTCATGTAGGCACAACAAGAAAAAGAAAAGCATCAAATGTGAGACAGATGAAGACAAAGAACAGATAAAGTCAAACTCTTCTATTGGCTCCAGTTAGACCAACATTCCTGCTTCATATGTTTGATTCTATGCAAACTCACTGAGCTTCCTTCTACTCAGCTATAAAAACTCCTCACCAGGATGTGGAGTGGACTTAACTGAACATCAGCCTCAACAGGAACCATGTGGTCTGTAACTCTGCTGCTGCTGTTGGCAGCTGGATCCTGTGAGTCTCTCCTGATGTGTCGTAGTCAACAGTTGTTCTTTAGCAGCACCACTTGATCATTTGTCATAAAATATGTTTTTCTATTGACAGGTGTGAAGAGTGAACAGTTGACACAGCCACAATCTGTGACTGTGCAGCCAGGTCAACGTCTCTCCATCACCTGTCAGGTCTCTTATGCTCTCAGCAGCTCTCGCACACACTGGATCAGACAACCTGAAGGAAAAGGACTGGAGTGGATTGCAAGTGCACATGTTGGACACGGCACATACTACAAAGATTCATTGAAGAACAAGTTGAGTATCGAGTTAGACACTTCCAACAAAAGAGTGACTCTGAATGGACAGAATATGCAGCCTGAAGACTCTGCTGTGTATTACTGTGCTAAAGAGCCTCACAGTGACTCAAATGATGAGTAGACCTGAACAAAAACCCCTCAGAGCCTGAACACTTGGAACATGAAGCCACCAGAGGAGGAGCCCTCAGACCAGGAATCAATTCAAACTGGTTCATGGTCTAACAAAGATCATTATTAGCAATGAAAACTTAAAATCTGTCTTCTCTCTTTGACTTACTGTATTTATGCAAACATTTTCTCTCTCTCCTCTTCATCATCCTGTGTGTTTCAGAAACTGGAATTACATCAATTATGATCAAGTCATTAAAATTGTTTCTTCAGATTCTGGTTTGTTCTGTCTCATTGTCAGCCTAGTTTAACCTCAACTAAACAGCATCTTCATTTGTGGAGCTAAAGTGAGATTAAAATCATAGAAACTGAAGCATTATGTCCTGTTGAGTTGAACAAAGTTCAGATTTTGCATCCTGGTAGCTGAGTTTCGAAAAAACTGTTTGTTGGAAGTTTTTCTGACATTCAACTATTCAAACCTTTAAAATTCCACCCACAAAAACAGTAAAGTTTAAAATTTAGATAAACTAATTAAATTTAGTTGGTTGGTTTTATCTCATTTAATCGCTGCAGAATTTTATTTCAGTCCCGTCCTTCCTGTGAGGAGGAGTCAATGCAAACCTCAACATCTTTCCATGGCTACTTATTGAGCTGCAGAGAGGAAAACAGACAGTGTTGGACTCTTTGTGGAAGATGATGGACTATAGGACAGGACTGTTGCTGTTAACTCTCTGCTGGGCAGGTGAAGGAATTCAACAATCTGGATTTGACATGACTCTGATATGTGTATCAACATAATTGATTTGATGTTTTGTAAATGTCTTGGCAGGTGTTGATGGTCAGACTCTGACAGAATCTGAATCAGTCATTAAAAGACCTGGAGAATCCCACAGACTGACCTGTTCAGCCTCTGGATTTACCTTCAGTAGCTACAGGATGGTCTGGGTCAGACAGGCTCCTGGTAAAGGACTGGAGTGGATCGCTTATATAAGCACAGCTAGTTCTCCTATCTATTACTCCCAGTCAGTCCAGGGTAGATTCACCATCTCCAGAGATGATTCCAGCAGTAAAGTCTATCTACAGATGAACAGCCTGAAGACTGAGGACACAGCAGTGTATTACTGCGCTCAAAGAGACACACAGTGAGAGACACAAATAGAAGAGTCATACAAAAACTACTTCCTCTATTTACCACAAACACTGGGATCATTCATTGTTCAGTTGTTCTGCTGATTTTAATTCATATATTATTCAGTATCAATAGCAGAAATTATACCAAACAGGCTCCATTAAAACAAAGATAATATGAGAGATAATAACATATTTTCTCGACAATCACTGTATTAGAATGCAGACCTGAATTTTCATATACTGAAAATTACACATTGGTCATTCCATCTTAAATTATAAAATCTTACAGAACTTTTTCTACTGGACCATCTCTGATCTCCCTGAAGATTTTAGAGTATAAAATGTGGATATTTAAAAAGACAGTTGTGAAATTTTAGTTTGCTATTTGAAATACTTTAGAGAAGCACTTCTTCCAATAAGTTCATGAGTTCAGTAAGTAGTGAGGGAACACTCTCTCTCCAGCCTACAAAGTGGGGGTAAAAATGAAAAATATGCCCATATTTAAAAACAAATCAAAAATCTTAGTTATATCTGTCAAACCATATTTCATATATCATGTACTAGAACTCTGTTCTACTTGCACTCAGCTATCTACAAATAGTTTTGTTTTAGTGCTACAACCTGTCATACCTGCTCAGTCAGTTCTAAGAGTTCAGTCAATATAACTCTTATTGTCTTTATTTTTCTGACCAAGTATTTAACATTAAAAGGATTCTGTATGTTTTCTTTGTATTATTGTGACATGCAGCTACATATGATTCAGAAAATGTCACGAGTGACGTCTGCATTATCAGTCTTTTGTGTTCAAAGATTGGACTTTTCATGACGGGTAATACTTGTTTTTTTCATATTTTAACTCATCCATAGTGAGACATTATTTCATCTAATTGTCCAATATTGCTGATTCTGAATCAGTAGCATGATGAGAAATAACAGTGAAAATTTCAGGCACTTAAATTGAATTTTTCAGGAGATACTGTCGTTAAAAGAACGCGCTGAAAGTTGGTCAGAAGGCAACTTAAAAAACAATATAGTATCTTGGAAAGTACTTAATATCAATCTAAAGTTCCAGAGACACACACATTTAAAATATCCAGAGTTCACGATAAAAAGTTTCAGTCAAACCAGAGATGCTGGAGCAGAAGGCCCTGATGATTTGTGATGGAAGGACAGAAATACTGAAATCAGTGTCAAAGCTATTTTTATGTTTAATATTGGTTTAAGTATGAAAACACACACTAACATATGACCAGAGCAAAAATCACTTTGAAATAATACCACAGAATAGAACAGGAGTGTGATTAATAAAATATTTTGAAAAACATGCAGCTTCAATAATGTCTGCATTTACAAGAGCTGGAAATGAATATATCTGTGTCTTAAACCCAGTAAATGACAGCTGATAAACAGATGGTTTAAGACTAAAACCAACATTTAGTTCAATAACATTCATCCAATCAGCCATATGGAACAAACTCTTTACTGTGACATGTTCTGCTTCAGTGTGACAACACGAGAGGATGGAATCAACTTTTCAATTATCATATGATTTAAATGTGCTTGTTCATTCATCAACATGCAAACAAGTGTTACTCATAAGGAAGTGAAGTGTGTGAGGCTTCAGTGAGAGAACAGAAGAAGAAGCAGCTCACATCAGTTCAGCTCCAACATCAACATGTTCTCTGCACCTCTGATTCTGCTGCTGGCTGCTGGATCCTGTGAGGAGCTTTCACTGGATTCACACTCATCAACACATTAAAAACACTCAATAATATGAGGAATGATGGAGATAATGTTGATTTGTGTCTCCACAGGTGTGAACAGTATCCATCTCATCCAACCAGACTCAATGGTTGTGCAGCCTGGACACACTCTGACCATCACCTGTCAACCTTCTGGTTATTCTGTGACTGATAACAGCTATGCAACAGGTTGGATCAGACAGCGTGGAGGAAAAGCAGTTGACTGGATTTTCCATCAGTGGGGAGGAGGTACACTTCGGCAAAATGATGCTCTGAAGAACAAGTTCAGTTCCAGCAGAGACACTTCTGCTGGAACAGTGACAATAACAGGACAGAACCTGCAGTCTGAGGACACAGCTGTTTATTACTGTGTACGTCGCCCCACAGTGATACAAACCACCAACAGACCTGCACAAAAACTCATCAACAGCCAGCAACCACACACACGTTGTATCTGTAGACAGTTACTTCCTGACAGAGAAGATACACATCAGTATAAAGAAGCTAAAACAGCTTGACTTCTTTTCCTTCACTTCAGTAATCTGTGTGTTTTGATGCTGGGAATTAAGAATTTAAATTACTATTTTAAGTTTCCCACTCATCCACCTACCTAAACTATGTATTTTGCACCAGTTAAAACAGAAACAGTAGACGTATCAAACATGCTGCATGACGACATCATTAGAATACATTAGTAATGTCACAATTCATCTATATGAAATCATTTCTTGTATTAATTATTATATTAATACAATGCTGTGGTTACTTTAAAAGAATGTTACCAGTTATTATGTGTTTCAAATGTAAAATAAAAGCCATGGCTTAACAACAACAAATAGTTGCAGTATCAGTTCAATTGATTTTTAATAGAATTAACTTTGATGTCAGTACAGAATATGAAACAGTGGTTAAGTTTAGAATGTTCTGGGATACAAAAATGAACTTTAATAAGTGTATTATATCTGTATTGTGCTCATAAAAAGCTCCTATAAAGGTCTGTTCTATCATTTCAGTATTTCATAACAGAAAGCAAAGATGCTGCTCAGAGCTTTCACTCATATCACTGATATATTAACAGGAAGAGGAGAGAACTAAAGAGTAATTTCTGCTTTCCTGACAGTTCTATGACAGGTGTCTTATTATAAAGCATTTAGATACAGTACATTTAAATCATTGATTCATTCATCATTGCATTTTCACAAGACATGAAGTGAAGTATCAGTGAGGAGGAGTCAATGCAAAGCTCAGATGTCTTCCACCTCTTTTTATCAGACTGCAGAGAGAATCACAGAGACTCACAGTTTAACATGATGGACTACAGGACAGGACTGCTGCTGTTAACTCTCTGCTGGACAGGTGAACACTCTCACTGATCTTCAGTTAAAGGTGTCTGTAAAATGTTACTGACTGATTATTTTCCTTGTTTTCACAGGTGTTGATGGTCAGACTCTGACAGAGTCTGAACCTGCAGTTAAAAGATCTGGAGAGTCCCACAGACTGACCTGTACAACCTCTGGAATATCATTTAGCAGCTACTGGATGGTCTGGATCAGACAGGCTCCTGGAAAAGGACTGGAGTGGATCGCTACTGATACGAAGGATGACAGCAGCAATTACTACTCTCAGTCAGTCCAAGGCAGGTTCACCATCTCCAGAGACAATTACAAAGAGCAGCTGTTTCTGCAGATGAACAACCTGAAGACTGAAGATTCTGCTGTTTATTATTGTGCTCGAGACACACAGTGACTGAAGTTGGTTGAACAGCTGTACAAAAACCGACTGACTCCTTCTTACTACATTCACAGGCCCCAACAATAAAGTAAAAGCTTCTTTTATCCATATATATATATATATATATATATATATATATATGGTTTTAATGAACACATATTTGTTACACACATTCTTAAAAACTGCCCCTGAGAAAAGGTGATTACTGTCTATGAACTGTCAGAATAAAGGAAATACTTCATCAATAGTACAGTAGAAACACTTTTCTTTCTAATCTTAGGTGCATGGTGTTCCAACCCTGGACAGGATGAATGCTTAAAGCTCCTGCTTGTCATATATTTACATGTTTATTTTTGGAAGCTCCTTCAATGTCTGAAGTGAGACTGTGATTAAAGATGGATAAACATTATTCCTGCAGGATCAAACAGTAAAATACTTCTCTGTATCACACATGAATAGAACTATTCTTGAATGTGACTGCTGTTCTAGTTTTAAACTCTAGAGGGCAGACAAAGACAGCTTTAACTGAATGATGACTACCAGTTCTTTTCTCTTCTTCATCATCTGTTACAAACTTTTCTGGCATAAACCTCGGTCATATGGTCACATTCAGCTGTGCACCACTGCTTCACTGCTCACTGCTTGTTGCTTATTGATTAGATAAAAGTAATCAGATGGATTAAATAGTAAAAGTCAATTCCAGTGTAGTTGTTAAAGAGACAGTTCATTTAAAACAGATGAGGACATTTTAAATGTTCAGACATTAAAGGACACTTTGTGCTCAGTAAACATTCATCCTAGTTTCACCAAACAAGAGGTGAGATTGTTCCTGTGAGGAGGAGTCAATGCAAAGCTCACATTAATTCCACCTACTTATCAGACTGCAGAGAGGATCACAGAGACACAACTGTCCACATGCTTTGATCAACTGTAGATATTTACACAAATGCTGTTCAAAGACTGTGGATTGAGAGAAGAAGTGGAGCTTCAAGTTGTTGTTCAGCTTCACACTCACTTCTCATGTTCTCTGACTACTTTCTACTTGTTGGAATCTTCCTAAATGTGACACAAACACCTGTTTCATACATGCTATTTGACAGATAACAAAGCACACATTGTCCTGTTCATTACAGCATCAGCATGTTGCATATAGTCTCACCACTTTCACTTCACAACTATTTACATTTATCTTCATGCAAGTTTGTGGCTTAAAACATCATTTAAATCCTGAAACATTTCAAGGTCTTAAATAATCCAGGCCTTCAACCAGCTGAAATCAACTCAAGCATTCATTTACATTTTAATGCTGCTCTACTCTAATGTCATGGAGGAAACAGATGTTTTTTAGCTGCTCAGTTGTTTAAATGATGTAGAATCTCATGTTGTGCTGTTTATAGACCTACCCTCTGATTTGACTGATGCAGGAGGAGCCTCATGGAAGCATTTTCATGTGGATTCAGTCTATTTAAAGGAAATTCACACACTTGAAAACATATTAGTCACATTGTCAACATGGCTCACAGACAGCTCACACTCTTTGTGGTTGTTGCTGTGTTTGTTTGGAGTGGTGCTGAAGGTTGGAGCATAACAGAGTCTGAACCTGCAGTTAAAAGACCTGGAGAGTCCCACAGACTGACCTGTACAACCTCTGGAATATCATTTAGTAGCTGGTGGATGGCCTGGATCAGACAGGCTCCTGGAAAAGGACTGGAGTGGATCGCTGCTGATGGAGGCGGCAGCAGCAAATACTACTCTCAGTCAGTCCAAGGCCGGTTCACCGTCTCCAGAGACGATGGCAAAGAGCAGCTGTTTCTGCAGATGAACAACCTGAAGACTGAAGATTCTGCTGTTTATTATTGTGCTCGAGACACACAGTGACTGAAGTTGGTTGAACAGCTGTACAAAAACCGACTGACTCCTTCTTACTACATTCACAGGCCCCAACAATAAAGTAAAAGCTTCTTTTATCCATATATATATATATATATATATATATATATATATGGTTTTAATGAACACATATTTGTTACACACATTCTTAAAAACTGCCCCTGAGAAAAGGTGATTACTGTCTATGAACTGTCAGAATAAAGGAAATACTTCATCAATAGTACAGTAGAAACACTTTTCTTTCTAATCTTAGGTGCATGGTGTTCCAACCCTGGACAGGATGAATGCTTAAAGCTCCTGCTTGTCATATATTTACATGTTTATTTTTGGAAGCTCCTTCAATGTCTGAAGTGAGACTGTGATTAAAGATGGATAAACATTATTCCTGCAGGATCAAACAGTAAAATACTTCTCTGTATCACACATGAATAGAACTATTCTTGAATGTGACTGCTGTTCTAGTTTTAAACTCTAGAGGGCAGACAAAGACAGCTTTAACTGAATGATGACTACCAGTTCTTTTCTCTTCTTCATCATCTGTTACAAACTTTTCTGGCATAAACCTCGGTCATATGGTCACATTCAGCTGTGCACCACTGCTTCACTGCTCACTGCTTGTTGCTTATTGATTAGATAAAAGTAATCAGATGGATTAAATAGTAAAAGTCAATTCCAGTGTAGTTGTTAAAGAGACAGTTCATTTAAAACAGATGAGGACATTTTAAATGTTCAGACATTAAAGGACACTTTGTGCTCAGTAAACATTCATCCTAGTTTCACCAAACAAGAGGTGAGATTGTTCCTGTGAGGAGGAGTCAATGCAAAGCTCACATTAATTCCACCTACTTATCAGACTGCAGAGAGGATCACAGAGACACAACTGTCCACATGCTTTGATCAACTGTAGATATTTACACAAATGCTGTTCAAAGACTGGATTGAGAGAAGAAGTGGAGCTTCAAGTTGTTGTTCAGCTTCACACTCACTTCTCATGTTCTCTGACTACTTTCTACTTGTTGGAATCTTCCTAAATGTCACACAAACACCTGTTTCTGTCAAGTTGAGCTAAGATTTGAGATCACAGGAGCAGCTATTAACAAGGTCACTGGGGTGAAATAGGTCTGATGAGGGGGCCGAGTTTAATAGAGTAATATGGATTTGGCTTAAAAGGGGATCTAGAATAAGGGGTTCTGATTTGAGATGGTTAATAAATAAAGTTTGGGGTTGACTCTAATGTAGGGGAGAGGAACAGAACATGTGCTCAAGTGTGTGTGTGCTTAGATGAGAAGTCATGTTTATGATGTAATGATTTGAAATGTTGAAGTCAGATGAATTTAAAGTTATGCTTACGATGGAATGGTTTGTAAAATCCGATGAATTTTTATGATCAAGTAACTAGTGTGATGGATAACTGATGGTTCCTGTGTTAAAGTACTGCAGGTGCAAGAGATGAGAAGTGATGGAGCTCTTGGCTGTCTTCTAAGACTGTGAGGAAGGAGTTATGGTGTAATTTGGCCGACAATTGAGCAACAGGCTCCTTTTAAGGTGGAAAGGGGAAGTTGACCTGGGGTGAATGCAGGTGACTTCCTGGCAGCCGAGAAGAGGTTATGGTGCAATTCGGCCGATTAACGAAAACAATCTCCTAATAAGGAGGTGAGCCGTTAACATAGGGTGAGCTTGTGGAAAAGTACAAATTTACATATGTAGTAATTAGGCAATATGGGTGTGTAAGGTGCTTTAATAAAAGTGATCTGAGGTGACAATTGTCCGGAGATGTTCGTGGACGCAGTCGGAGAGGGATCTCGTCCGATGTAGTCTATGGACAGTGAGGCTATTTCTCATTAATTAGAACGATCCAGAATTGGTCTGCAAATAGACTCAGAAATAAGACAGTGGATTTTTTCTATCACCCGGCAAGAGCTGACAGAAGAGCTAACAGCTAGCAGAGCCACAGACTCCAGCAGTGCTCATCTCTTCCTGTGACTTTTGACAGTTTACCATCGTGTTAGATCTTTTTGACACTTTTCCTATTTTTCTGCAACAAACCCAAAAGACATTTAAAGATTTTTTGCAAAGACTGAATTGGGGTCTGGACGTTCTCTCCCCCTATTTTCTGGAGAGTTCCTGCTGGATCCTGAGACTTTGTACTGAGTTCTTCACATCCTCCAGGAGATCTCCACAAAACAGGTCAGGTCGGGTGTGGCAGCTAAGGCCACGCTGTTACACTCCAACTATTAAAACACAATATTGGGAGATTTAATTAAGAAAGCTCAGTTCTATAATTTTGACCAAATTTATGATTCTGAAGCATATGTTTAAATGATTTTGGTGTGTTTGATCAGACATGATCAGTTCTGTGAGTTAGACCAGAATTATTATCTTGAAGCATATGGTTAAATAATTTTGGTGTGTTTGCTCAGACATGATCAGTTCTGTGAGTTAGACCAGAATTATTATCCCTGTTCACCTTTTTGATTGATTTTGGCGTTTTTGATTATGAGCTGTTGCTTTTCCCTGCTATTATTATGCAATAAACATTTAACCTGCATTTAAAGTGACGTAGTATGGAGTTTTGAATTATCACCTGAAGTTTATGAAATCCTCATGGTGTGAAAGGTTAAGCAATTGTGTGCATTTGAAATCTAATGGTTCTCATTGGTTGTTCCGGTCACTAAGGTATTGCACAGAATTATAAACGGATCCCTGGGGTTACACTAATCCAAACCACTAAATTAAAACCTAGCAATTCACCAAGTGCCAGGTCTTTTAAGAAGAAAGCTGTCGTTAACAGACGTGACTGATAAGAAGACTGAACTATTTAGGCTGCCTAGCGCAGTCTTCTATCAGAGCAAGAGGGATAGGCGTCTGGATGGAGACAGTGAGAGCTAGGCGAGTTTCTTCGACACCAGCTTAAGCTGTTCTGCTGAACTTATTAGGTAATACCAATGAGCAGTTTAGAACCTAACCCCAGAAACGGAGAGCTGGTCCGATTGCCCTGTGTAAGGGTAAATTCGGTTGGGACTATACATGCTATTTGACAGATAGCAAAGCACACATTGTCCTGTTCACTACAGCATCAGCATGTTGCATATAGTCTCACCACTTTCACTTTACAACTATTTACATTTGTCTTCATGCTCCAACTTTCTCTGCAAGTCTGTGGCTTAAAACATCATTTAAATCCTGAAACCTTTCAAGGTCTTAAATAATCCAGGCCTTCAACCAGCTGAAACCAACTCAAGCATTCATTTACATCTTAATGCTGTCAGTTCAAAGACTATGAGTGAAATAAAACCTACCAATAAATCTATTGTTTTTATGACTTTTCTGCATTATTATCTTTTTCATGACTATAGAAGGTCTAAATTAATGAATTAAGTTTTATCTTCATGTCAAAAGTCAACAAGAGGTTACAGTATAACCCACTAAATCAAGAAATGTTTAACACAATCTGCTGAATGAGACATCAAAAATGAAAAGCTAATCTACAAGATGACTTAATTTACTTTGTAGTCTACTAAATTTGCAGTTAGAAAACAATCTGTGCCAGTGGAGAGCCTTGTTCGCACTACTGCTAGCTCGGCTAACCCTGCCGGTCACGCCATTAAACATCTTGTGGGTTTGTAATTAGCCACAAAAGAGGTTCATTTACCGTCTGAACCTCAATAAGGCAACAAAAACAATCAGAGACCCAAACAGTTCTACATTACATCTCAAAGTAAGATACAACTACACCTCTGTGTCCTCCGGATGTATTTTAAAAGCTACTTACGTTACCTTCATAAAACGATCGTATCGGTGTGTTAGCTCTACTGGTGTCCAGCTGTTCATTAGCAGCTAGTAGCCACAGTTCAACCTCAGTCTCATATGGGATGGATCACATCAGAGCAGGGGGCGTTTCTTCCCTCTAGCGGCCACATGAGGTAACTACACGATTTTTAAAGTGTAAAGTGGCGACATTACAGATGAGGAACACTTTCTGTTAGCTCCTTCAACGTAAAAGCACCATAAT
>CM045458.1:5054021-5087654 GCA_024666655.1 Dascyllus trimaculatus
CATGGCGGCCATTTTGAGCAAATTCGCCATGTGGAACGAAATGAGTTTTGGAGGTTAAGGGATCCATGTAAAATCACCAAATCCACAAAAATGCTCATTAATCTCAAAACCTAACGTTCAATATACAATTCAGGAGTGGACGTGTTCAAACGGCTCCACAGCGCCCCCTACAAATATTCAAATACTACATACAATAAAATCACTGCTTTATCCTACAAACATGAAATTTGGTGCATACATATAGTATCCCAAGACCAATAGATTTGCATGGTCAAAATTCCAATCGGCTCTACAGCGCCCCCTAGACAAGGTCATGTGGAGAGCAGTGCGGTGAGGAGCGAGGGCCCGTCCGACGCTGCTTGTAGCTTTAATATTTTAGTTTATCTCTAGATGGAAATGTTTTAAATAATGTGCAACAAATCCAGTCGTGAAATTTCCTCGCTCCTAAATATTCCACAGTCAACTGTCAGCCTTATTATGAGAAAATGGAAGAGTTTGGGAACAACAGCAACTCGGCCACCAAGTGGTAGGCCACGTAAACTGACGGAGAGGGGTCAGCGGATGCTGAGGCGCATAGTGCAAAGAGGTCGTCGACTTCCTGCACAGTCAATTGCTGCAGAGCTCCAAACTTCATGTGGCCTTCAGATTAGCCCAAGTACAGTACGCAGAGAGCTTCATGGAATGGGTTTCCATGGCAGAGCAGCTGCATCCAAGCCATACATCACCAAGGTGTAAAGCACGCCGCCACTGGACTATAGAGCAGTGGAGACGCGTTCTCTGGAGTGATGAATCATGCTTTTCCATCTGGCAATCTGATGGACGAGTCTGGGTTTGGAGGTTGCCAGGAGAAAGGTACATTTCGGACTGCATTGTGCCAAGTGTGAAATTTGGTGGAGGAGGAATTATGGTGTGGGCTTTTTTTTCAGGAGTCGGGCTTTGCCCCTTAGTTCCAGTGAAAGGAACTTTGAATGCTTCAGGATACCAAAACATTTTGGACAATTCTATGCTCCCGACCTCGTGGGAACAGTTTGGAGCGGGCCCCTTCCTCTTCCAACATGACTGTGCACCAGTGCACAAAGCAAGGTCCATACAGACATGGATGACAGAGTCTGGTGTGGATGAACTTGACTGGCCTGCACAGAGTCCTGACCTGAACCTGATAGAACACCTTTGGGATGAATTAGAGCGGAGACTGAGAGCCAGACCTTCTCCACCAACATCAGTGTGTGACTTCACCAATGCACTTCTGGAAGAATGGTCAAATATTCCCATGAACACACTCCTCAACCTTGAGGACAGCCTTCCCAGAAGAGTTGAAGCTGTAATAGCTGCAAAAGGTGGACCAACATCATATTGAACCCTATGGGTTAGGAATGGGATGGCACTTAAGTTCATATGTGAGTCAAGGCAGGTGAGCAAATACTTTTGGTAATATAGTGTATGAGCCTTTACAGCTACAGTCTCAGTCAAGGTCTCACCATGACACTTGTACTAAGTCTCTTCTTTCTAGCTCTCATTTCAGGTAAGTCCAGTCTGGATCCTCCACAAGAAAAGAAAATCAGCTTCAGATGCCTGCTGTCATCTAAACTCTGTGTCCTTTCAGCTGCTCGGGGCCAGTCCCTCACCTCGTCAGATCCACTGGTCAGCACAGCAGGACAATCAGTCACTCTGTCTTGTAAAGTGCAAGGACTCTCTCTGGCTTGGCTGCACTGGATTCGTCACAAACCAGGACAAGCACTGGAATGGATCGGACGCATTGATGATGGAACTGGCACCATATTTGCACAAAGTCTCCAAGGACAGTTTTCCATCACAAAAGACACTTCGCTAAACGTTGTGTATTTAGAGGTGAAATGTCTCAAACAAGAAGACTCTGCTGTTTATTTCTGTGCACGACAGACATAGTGACACAAGAGCCAACAAGGCTGTACAAAAACTGAACAACATGCATCACTGAGTGAGAAGCACTGAAGCATGTCAGGCTTTAAAAACACTTTCTCTGCTGAATAAAGGACAATTATTAATGAAACACATCAATAAAGTTTATCTCTCTGGTGTGAGGATGTTCATCATGACTCACTACAATAATAACAGCAGAAAATCAACTACAGAGAAAACTTTCCTTTAAACACAATATTCACTTTTTCTACATCAACCTGAAGTAAATAACCATCTAGAAGGTACATTAGAGCCTCTGCTAAATGTTCTAGTGTGCTCACTCCAGAGGACACAATGTTTACTCCTGATTTACATGTCATTTATTTAACAACATGCAAATAAAGCTCCCTTAAAAGGAAGTGTGTGTTTTTGAGTCAGTGAGAGGAAACAAGAGCTCACATCAGTTCAGCTTTAACATCAACATGTTCTCTGCACCTCTGATTCTGCTGCTGGCTGCTGGATCCTGTGAGGAGCTTTCACTGGATTCACACTCATCAACACATTACAAACACTCAATAATATGAGGAATGATGGAGATAATGTTGATTTGTGTCTCCACAGGTGTGAACAGTATCCATCTCATCCAACCAGACTCAATGGTTGTGCAGCCTGGACACACTCTGACCATCACCTGTCAACCTTCTGGTTATTCTATGACTGATAGCAGCTATGCAACAGGTTGGATCAGACAGCATGAAGGAAAACCAATGGACTGGATTGTGCATCGCTGGGGAGGAGGTACACTTTGGCAAAATGATGCTCTGAAGAATAAGTTCAGTTCCAGCAGAGACACTTCTGCTGGAACAGTGACAATAACAGGACAGAACCTGCAGTCTGAGGACACAGCTGTTTATTACTGTGTACGTGTTCGAGCCACAGTGATACAAACCACCAACAGACCTGCACAAAAACTCATCAACAACCAGCCAGACTCAGTAGCATCAGTATGAGACTTAAACCACGAGGAGCTGTGGAGCATTTTAATATGTTTTACTTCATCATAGAAATGAAATTTATCACAAATTTTATGTAATTTAATTGTAACTGAATGTAATTTACTAAAAGCATATTATGTTTTGTATCCGTGTCAGTGTATTATGATGCTGAAAGCAAATAAAAAAGACAATTGGCTTTTTTATCAAAACGATATTTAACAATATTTAACAAAACATAAATAAGAAAAAAGTAACTCGATAAAAAAACACGTTTCACTGTATAAGATATTCTTTTTTCCTTTGGTCAAAATAGATTTTTTATCTAGTCTTCAAGATTGCAATCCAAAGAAGAAGCATTTTAAGCTTCACTGAAACAACAAACCGTTCAGAAACATTTCTCAGGTGAAACTGAAAAACCTTCTTGGTATCTGTTTTTCTTGGAGCATCCAGCGACTTTACAGTATAGTTGCTGGTGTTCAACAGTTTTATGTTCTCATCTGATTTTTACTGTAGAGACTCCACTGATAGCAAAATATATACATACAATTATTTCTCCTCTATCATAATAAAAAGCTCTTTATACTGTCTACCCTCCAGTATATCACTGTGATGGACAATGTCTGACAGTATTTTAGAGAGAAATCAAACTGGACCAGACTCTCTGGGAGCTGAAAAGACATGAAGAG
Organism: Dascyllus trimaculatus; assembly: GCA_024666655.1. Classification (NCBI taxonomy): domain Eukaryota; kingdom Metazoa; phylum Chordata; class Actinopteri; family Pomacentridae; genus Dascyllus; species Dascyllus trimaculatus. The sequence continues at coordinate 5,057,581 of CM045458.1, forward strand.
ACAAACTTTATTTTCCCTGTAAAGTCAACAATGAAGAGACTCTGTTGATGAATGTGAGTCACACATGAAGTGAACCAGGCCTCAACCACACCTCTAACCAGCTGCAGACCCACTTCTACTCTGCTGACCATCCACAACTGTTGCTCTCTCATGATTTGTGCACCAGACAAGCGCTGCTTCAGTCACTAAGAGTCTACTCACCGAGGATCCACAGCTGCTCATCCATCCATCCGACGATGTGTCCAACAATCCTCCTGCAGCCACAATATTCCCTCAGCAGTCACACCAGTCCAACTTCTCTCCAGAGCCGCCTGCGCTCCGTGCTGCACATTCCCCGACCTCCGAGCTCACCCAAAGCGCATGTGTGCAGCTCCAAACCCGGCGCACGTCTCCAGCGCATCGGACCTCTGCAGGAGCCCAAACCACAGCGAGGAACTGGACTGTGGACGTGTGCAGGATGCTCTGACAACACGTTTCCTTCAGCCGCTCCGACAACAACACAAGCTGCTTGCTGGCTGTTTTCCACTGCAGCCACAACACACTCCAAACCTCCCGCACTTCCGGCCTCCTCACCTGAGCGTCCACCTGCACTGACGTCACCGCCTCCTCCAGGGCCTCAGCCAGCATCAGCAGATCCTCGAACGGGCTCCAGCTTGGATCTCCCCCTCTACCTGCTCCCTGTGGCTCACCTTTCCACTCTCATTCCCTCATTCTGTTCATGCTCATTCATCCTTCCATCCCATCATCCATTCCTCTGCCCTTCCTTCAGCTGGACACCAACATGGCTCCTGCTCCTTCTCATTCTGCTGCAGCAGCCTTCAACTTTCAATCTGCACACAGAGCTGCAGGTTTTCAGCTTTACTTTCACTGAACTGTCCATTTGTGTTCAATCCTCCTCAATGTGATGTAGTTTCATGATTATTACTTGAATTAAAAACCTGCATCATGTGCTCTGTTGTAGATGTGACACCTGTCTGAGTCCCTGAACACTTCATTTCCTTTTGAGGCCCCAAGTTTCTCTTTATGTTTGTGGATTTAAACACACTTTCAATACTGGAACCTTTAAAGCTCTTAAAAAATCCAGGCCTACAGATTACCTTGATTTTAGTTCACTGGTGTTTCAGTAACAATGAAATAAAATTTTAACTGCAAGAGAAATGAGGCCATCATGCAACTCAAATGATTATCTTAGATTTTATTAGAACACATTTGCAGGATCTTTCCATGAAAACATTTAAAAAATAATTCTGTACTTTTACTCTGCAGCTGTACAGATGTTTAGGTGGTGTGAACATGTTTTAACTTCTCTTTGTCAGGTTTTCAGTGTTTAATTCTGTCTTGATTCCTTTAAATATGACTATAAAAGCAGAATGTGGTGAAGGAGGAGCTTGATGTAAATCAATTCTAACAGGGATCCAGTTCACATCATATTTAAAGGAGTTTCATCCATGTACAATCATAGAAGTCAACATGGCTCACAGAAAGATGACACTCTTTGTGGTTGTTGCTCTGTTTGTTTGGAGTGATGCTGAAGGTGGGATCATAACAGAGTCTGAACTAGCAGTTAAAAGACCTGGAGAGTCCCACAGACTCACATGTACAACATCTGGATTCAACTTTGGAAGCTCAATGTGGAACTGGATCAGACAGGCTCCTGGAAAAGGACTGGAGTGGATCACTTTTGTGCACACATCTAGTTCTCCTATCTTTTACTCCCAGTCAGTCCAGGGTAGATTCACCATCTCCAGAGATGATTCCAGCAGTAAAGTCTATCTACAGATGAACAGCCTGAAGACTGAGGACACAGCAGTGTATTACTGCGCCAGAGAGACACAGTGAGAGACACAAATAGAAGAGCCATACAAAAACTACTTCCTCTTTTAAAAGCTACAAGGATGTCTTTGATTGTACTGATTGCTGTATTTTTTCCACCATTATTTTCTTTAAAAAAAAGTGATGCTATATCTAAATTTACACATTTACATTTCTGATTCATCTCAAGGAATAAGTTTTGGTAGTCAAACACTGTGAGCAGCTTTAAGTTTCTTCCCACAAAGAAACTCATGAACACCAGTGAATGTGTGACTCTTCACTGCTGAATCCATCATCACTTTACATCTCTGACTACAAAGTCTAATTAACTCTGCAGACTCCAACCAGGAATATAACATTAAACATAGATTTGCTTTAATAATAATGTGAGTAGAAACCATTTGTGCTTCATTTTAGAAAACTCCACTGACTCAGACAGGACGACTAAAAGCTGTACAACCTGGACTTTAATGGGCCTTGTTGAATTCTCTGTTGTGTGATCTGGTTTGCTTGTGGGGACATAAAATCCATTGCTACTAAAATACTGCACAAATCCAACCCAAGAATCCAAGAATCAGTCAGTATTTCTAATTTACAGCTACAGTCCACCATTACAATGTAGTTCAATTGTCCAGGATCATCACAATAAAGACACAAGTCCACTCCACCGCTGTCCTTCCTGTGACGACTTTATGGACGTAAATAATAAATCATTAGGAAATGATGAAACTGCATCACTTCCTCTGAGAATAATAATTACTGCCAACAAAAATAACCATTAAGACATTAATAAATAACATATTGTGTCTAGAATGATCACTGCTCAACACTCACTGCTGAACTTCTGTCCAGGTATGAAGAACAGAAACACTCCATGTACAATGTTTAGGGACATCATGGAAGCACTGTTTAAAATGCAGGAATAAATCCTGGTGTAGTTCCCTCAAAGGAACACTAGAGGACAGTCAGTATCCAGTCTTTGTCTCCTCTGTCACAACAAGGAGACTCCAACATCTATTGATCTCCACTGACTCACACTGAAACCCTGAAGTGACCTCAGAGCTTTGTTCTCATTGTGCTCATGTACACTGGAAGCAGCAGCTGTCCACACTGTTCTACACAACAAACACCATGATAAGCATGCTTCATACAAGAAAATCTAATGATCATTTGAAAAGGTACATCAGCAGTGAGAGCAGCTTCATGTCTACATTTAGTTGTACTTCACAATCTCACCATTTCAAATAAGTCTGAGGATCAAAAAGCCAGAAGACTGAAGGAGCTGCTGTTCATTCTTCACATGTTCTGATCAACTCTGAAAGAAAAGGAACACAGCAATAAGACAAATGTTCACATGCTGGGTTCTTCCTGACCTATCAGAGTTTATTATAAACAGTTATGACCACAGCTTCTTACTTCCTCTTTCAAACAAATGTGCACTTGTTCATTTTTTCCCTCTGTGAACTTTGTGAATGTATTGATAAAGATTTTAAAGTTGTAATAGAAACAAATGGATTCAAACTTGTGGTTTTAATTCTCATATTCAATGATATCAAACATGACAAGCCTTAAATCTCCTAAGTTGAAGAAATGACTCATGATCATTTTTAGAGTTCCTAACAAACACTAAACTAGAAGCCCAGCTCATTCCACTAGTCTCTATCTTTTGAGGAGGAGTCCATGCAAAACTGTCTTACACCTCTACATATGTGACTGCTGAGAGAACAACACAACAGTGGACAGACAGAGTTCAACAAGATGGACTTTAGAACAGGGCTGATACTTTTAACTGTCTGCTGGGCAGGTGAAGATCTTCCCTTAAATTCTGTTGATGTTCAATCTATGAACAAGTTAACTTGTGTCTATATTATTATCTGACTGTTTATTTGCTCTTTACAGGTGTTGATGGTCAGACTCTGACTCAGTCTGGACCAGTAGTTAAAAGACCTGGAGAGACAGTGAAGATGTCATGTATCATATCTGGTTATAGCATGACGAGCTACAATATTCACTGGATACGACAGAAACCAGGAGAAGCTCTGGAGTGGATTGGGAGGATGAATACAGGCAACAACAATGCTATCTACGCCAGTGCCTTCCAGAATCGTTTCCCCATGACTGAAGATGTGTCCAGCAGCACTCAGTACCTCCAGATCAAGAGTCTGACAGCACAAGACTCTGCTGTTTACTTCTGTGCTCGAAGAGACACAGTGAGTGAAAACAGTGAAGCAGCTGAACAAAAACCTCCACAGATGTCAAACAGCAGAGTGATGAACTCTGACACATCTGGGATTTTTCAGTACATGTAGAAAAATGTTCATCTATCAACTTTTACTGTAAACTGATGACAGTAATTCTTTCACTTGTCAAATCATTCATTCTAAATCAAAAAGGTAATTTAATGTACAAACCATGAAGGAAACTAGTATGAAAAGAAAGTTCACATGTCTTCCACCTTTATTCATCTGACTGCAGGCAGGACAACAGAGAACACTTCAGCAGGTTCTATGTTTCTTTGTTCTTTCAGCGTCCACGCAAACTCCTGCAGTATTCACCCTTAATACACTTATTCCTTCTTGTTATTATAGTTTGAGTCGTTAAAATGATGAATACAGTTACATCTAACACTTTATGACTAAAGAGAATCGAGAATATATATATATATATAGAGAATAGAGAATCCATATAGTCTAAATTCATCCTAGATTTTCATTCAAACTGTACCTCATGACAGAAGCTGAACAATAACCTCATGTGATGTGCTTAAAGGACTTTGTTAACTGTCTAACTTGACCTGACAAGTCTTTGAAGTGGGACATGAAGTTAAAAGTACAAACTGCACAGATCACTGCAAACACACTCACTTCTCATGTTCTCTGACTACTTTCTACTTGTTGGAATCTTCCTAAATGTGACACAAACACCTGTTTCATACATGCTATTTGACAGATAACAAAGCACACATTGTCCTGTTCACTACAGCATCAGCATGTTGCATATAGTCTCACCACTTTCACTTCACAACTATTTACATTTGTCTTCATGCTCCAACTTTCTCTGCAAGTCTGTGGCTTAAAACATCATTTAAATCCTGAAACCTTTCAAGGTCTTAAATAATCCAGGCCTTCAACCAGCTGAAACCAACTCAAGCATTCATTTACATTTTAATGTTGTCAGTTCAAAGACTATGAATGAAATAAAACCAACCAATAAATCTGTTTTTTTTCTGACTTTTATGCATTATTATCCTTTTCATGACTGTAGAAGGTCTAAATTAATGAAATAAGTTTTATCTTCATGTCAAAAGTCAACAAAAGGTTACAGTGTAACTCACTAAATCAATAAATGTTTAACATAATCTGCTGGATGAGACATCAAAAATGAAAAACTAAACATTGCAAATTCACTCTACTCTAATTTCATGGAGGAAACAGATGTTTTTAGCTGCTAAGTTGTTTAGATGATGTAGAATCTCATGTTGTGCTGTTTATAGACCTACCCTCTGATTTGACTGATGCAGGAGGAGCCTCATGGAAGCATTTTCATGTGGATTCAGTGTATTTAAAGGAAATTCACACACTTGAAAACATATTAGTCACATTGTCAACATGGCTCACAGACAGCTCACACTCTTTGTGGTTGTTGCTGTGTTTGTTTGGAGTGGTGCTGAAGGTTGGAGCATAACAGAGTCTGAACCTGCAGTTAAAAGACCTGGAGAGTCCCACAGACTGACCTGTACAACCTCTGGAATATCATTTAGTAGCAGGTGGATGCACTGGATCAGACAGGCTCCTGGAAAAGGACTGGAGTGGATCGCTGCTGATGGAGGCGGCAGCAGCAAATACCACTCTCAGTCAGTCCAAGGCCGGTTCACCATCTCCAGAGACAACGGCAAAGAGCAGCTGTTTCTGCAGATGAACAACCTGAAGACTGAAGATTCTGCCGTTTATTATTGTGCTCGAGACACACAGTGACTGAAGTTGGTTGATCAGCTGTACAAAAACCTACAGTCCTCATCAGACATGAATAACATCCTCAGTTTAGATCATTCCTTCACACCTAAACATCTTTTTTGTAACCGCTGACATATCAGTTGTTTTTAAAGGCATATCTGAGGAATAATTGTTACTAAACATAGATTTTAAGCATATTTTCTACATAATATCTTCATATCTTGTCACTAAAACTTCTTGTCAGGTTGCTGCATCTTAACTTGAACACACTATTTGTAAAAATACAGTCTCCAGTATGATGGTGTCCTGATTTATTGGGTTTGTTTTGCATCTATGTGTCCAGGAGTGTGTAGAAAGCAGTACTGATACTGAGTGAATTATCATGGTGCAATAAAATAATACTGAAATTGAATTTCTGAATCCTCTTTCATATTTTAAATGATGTTTTAGTCTGGTGCTACTGTCTACTAAAGGTCTCACAGGCAGGTAACAGAAATTAATAGTCTGGATGTAAGGAGCTAAATTTCCTACTGTGCTCATCAGACCTTCCTCACATAAACAATTTTAGAAATAAATGAGGAATTTCATTATTTATGGCATCAGTGTATAGTTTGTGTAGTTTGGTGTTAAAACCACACTTATTAATTCCAATTTTAATTCCTTAACATCAGACAAGCAGTTTCTGGACATTTAGCAACTCAACTTCTCTTGGACAGCTTTGTGTCTTTACTATCAGCATTAGTTGATGAACCAAAGAGCTGAAACATGGCTCAGAGTCGAGAGCTGCCTTTAGATTGACACAGATTTGTCTGTAGATAAGAGGCATATAAAGATGGCCATGAAAGGAGACAAAAATAATGAGGGTCCAAAAAATGCTGAAATCTATCAACAGTTGATTTTCCAAAATCAGCAGCACAAAGAAAGAAGAATGAAAAATGTTCAACTGTCCACATGTTCTGATTGGCTCCACTTACTCTGATGCTTCATATGTTTGATTCTATGCAAACTCAGTGGCCTCCTTTGTTACTCAGCTATAAAAACTTCACATCACACTGCAGAGTGGAGTTCACAGCACCACACTTTCACCATAAACCATGTTTGTGTTTGTTCTGTTTCTGCTCTTTGCAGCTGGACGTGAGTCTCTTCTAACATCTGGATATTTGTTCTTCTTTTACAATACAAACTGATCATTTGTCACAATGAATTTTCTTTTTTAACAGGTGTGAAGAGTGAACAGTTGACACAGCCACAATCTGTGACTGTGCAGCCAGGTCAACGTCTCTCCATCACCTGTCAGGTCTCTTATGCTCTGAGTGACTACTTCACACATTGGATCAGACAACCTGAAGGAAAAGGACTGGAGTGGATTGGTCGGGACACAACCTTTAAAGATTCACTGAAGAACAAGTTCAGTGGCGAGTTGGACTCCTCAACTAACACAGTGACTCTAAATGGACAGAATCTGCAGCCTGAAGACTCTGCTGTGTATTACTGTGCCAGAGACACACAGTGACACAAATGATCAGTAGACCTGAACAAAAACCCCTCAGAGCCTGAACACTTGGAACATGAAGCCACCAGAGGAGGAGCCCTCAGACCAGGAATCAGTTCAGAAAAGCTCACTGTTAAAAAGAGTTCAAGTCTATTTAGCAATAAAATACAAAACAAGAAAGAACAAGATAATCAGAGAGCAGGATTTTAGCTGCTCTGCACATCTTCATTGAAGAAGAGACATAAATGATAAATGCATCTATTATTCTGCAGCTTCTCTTCGCTTTCACTTGGACCACTCTGAATACAGTGTATAAGGACAGAAGAACTCTCATCACTTTAACAACATCATATGTTCTGTAAAGTTCTGATACAGCTGCTGGCAGCTGGATCTCATGAGGATTTGATACTTTATTCAATGAAATGCAAACACTTTATTTTGATTTATATTTTTAAATCACTATTTATTGTGACTGATACAAACAAAACTTAATATTACTTCCTAAACTTGCAAAGATCACATTTTGTTGGGGGACAAGTTCAAACTTCATCCTGTCTGTGAGGAAAAGTCCATGTAAAACATAGTTCTAGACTTTGACTGCAGAGAAAACAACAAGTCTTTGAGCTTTACACAAAGGAACACACTTTATATTTGTTTCACTTTTACTGACTGAAAAATATGAATTCATGGAATCCATTCATTGAGAGATTACATGTTTTTAGCTGAACCTATTATTAATGATTAAACATCATTGTCAACAGTTTTCTTCATTTTGTTTCTGCTGAAATGTTTTTCTCCCTGCTGGACTGAATATTGTGTGACTTACTGTCAGTATAAAACCAACAGTTTTACATTTATGTTCCAGTAGTTGTCACAGGAAGTTGTCACTTGTTGTTAGTTTATTATGAAGAAATAAAAAAATTCATTTTGGAGATCATTTAAAATTAAAAATTTTACATAACCTGTTGCATTTACATGATGCTGAAACTAAACTGAAAAATTGAGACAGGACTTTTAGGAGAGACTTTTATACAGCCAACATTAATAAATTCATTGTCCAGTTTCAGTCAGTGAGAATCCAGTCAGTTCTAGTTCAATATGATCCTTCCTGTGAGGAGGAGTCAATGCAAAACACAAATGTCTTGTACTTATGTGACTGCAGTGAGGATGACAGAGAACAGTGGACACACAGTTTAACATGATGGATTGTAGGACAGCTCTGCTGCTCTTAACTCTCTGCTGGACAGGTGAACATTTACACTGATATTGATCTGACAGAATCTCATTTATACCACCAATGTACTACATGACATGGATTGTTTTCTGGTTTTACAGGTGTTGATGGTCAGACTCTGACAGAATCTGGAGGTGCAGTTAAAAGACCTGGAGAATCCCACAGACTGACCTGTACAACCTCTGGATTCACATTCAGCAGCTATGAGATGGTCTGGGTCAGACAGGCTCCTGGAAAAGGACTGGAGTGGATCGCTTACATTAGTAACCCTAGTGGTAGCACCACATACTACTCTGAGTCAGTTCAAGGCCGATTCACCATCTCCAGAGACAACAACAGACAGCAGGTGTATCTGCAGATGAACAGTCTGAAGACTGAAGATTCTGCTGTTTATTATTGTGCTCGAAGAGACACAGTGACTGAAGTTGGTTGAGCATCTGTACAAAAACCTACAGTAGTCCTCAGTTGATATGTAAATGTATTTCTTTTAAATACATAATTCAGTATTCAAACATATTTTGTCTTTTTTCATAATATATTTTATTGTATTTTACTTATGTCACAATATTTTACCTGATTTTACAGTTTAATTTACATGGATGTTTTTATTAGATGTTATGCTCATTATAATTTCCTCAATAAAGTTTATTTGGAATATTAAACTCATTACTACTGAAGTTTTTAATGTTTATTATTGCTCGCAAAATGTTTAATGAAATAAAATCCTACATTGGTCTGATCCTCCCAGTTAATTCACCCTTTGCCTTTTCTTCATGTAGTTTTCCTTCCATCACATTAAATCATGAAACCTGTCTCATTATGAAGTTTATCAACAATAAATGGACAAAAAAAGTAGAAAAAAGTAGATTTTAAAGTGTTCCAGTTGTCACTTCTTCATAGAAAGGACAAAAACAACAATCCAGCTGCTAAAATTAGACAAACATTTTAAAAAGCCAATTCTTCTTCTTCATCTTAACTGTTGTTTTTCCAGAACCCAACTAATGAGTGAACTGGACAAACATATTGTATATAAATGACTTTGGAGGATGAGGTGTTGATCAGCAGCAGCTCCATATATTCATATCATTGATCTCAACAGTTACAGAAGCAAGTAGATGTCAAGATGTTGTTTCTCAAATAAACTTGTGTCTCTTTGTTTTACACGTCATCACAGTGAAGTCTGCTGACTAGGATAGAAAATCAGGAACATTCATTTGTTGCTTGATATGAATTGAATATTTACATATATTTACACAAACTGTATGTTCACCAAACAGTCCAGTTATCTCCTCCCTGTCAGGAGGAGTCAATGCAAAACCTTATTCTTCTCCAACTCTTCTTAACTGATGCAGAGTGGATGCAGAGACACTTTATCATGATGGACTACAGGACAGGGCTGCTGCTTTTAACCATCTACTGGGCAGGTGAACATTTACTCTGACTTCAGCTTCATACTTCCTGTTTGTGATCCAACTGAATTCACATGATTCTTCTTTTTACTCTCCTGACAGGTGTTGATGGTCAGACTCTAACAGAATCTGGAGCTGCAGTTAAAAGAACCTGGAGAATCCCACAGATTAACATGTACAGTCTCAGGATTCACACTCAGCAGCTATTATATGGCCTGGATCAGACAGGCTCCTGGAAAAGGACTGGAGTGGATCGCTTATATCAGCACATCTAGTTCTCCTATCTATTACTCCCAGTCAGTCCAGGGCAGATTCACCATCTCCAGAGATGATTCCAGCAGTAAAGTCTATCTACAGATGAACAGCCTGAAGACTGAGGACACAGCAGTGTATTACTGCGCCTGAAGAGACACAAATAGAAGAGTCATACAAAATTTCCTCTATTTCCCACAAACACTGGGATCATTCAGTTATCTTCGTATCTTGCATTATGAACATATTTTTATAAATGTCATGGCCAGCATTTCTCCAAACAGAGTCACATTTTAGGATGCATCATGAAGTTAGTAATACCTGCTGATAACTTTAAGTCACATAAACTATTGTTTTGTCTTCAGTTTGGAAACAACAACCACTAACTCCAGTTATCCTTCCTGGGTTTCAGTCTTACACCTCATTAACAGTCAACATAGATGCAATCTCCATCACACCATTACACAAACTGACTATTTACAAACAGTATACCTCATAGCTCCATCAACACTGACAGGTTAGTAGCACTGCTTAGTAACTAGTATATCACTAACATCTACATTTAAACCCAGCATGAGGATCTTTACAGCAGTTCAACACTGAACACAAGTTGTAGTGATGAGATCCTCTTTGTATTTGATAGAGAGGTCAATGTTAAACATTAGTCCAGGCTTGTGGGTGTGTCACAAACAGAACTGTACTGATTATACATTTAGTGGAAAGATGGACACCAAAATATTACTGATTAGGAGCAAATGAATAAAGAACAGAAGAGGATGAAGCACAGAACCCTGGAGGAGGATGTGGAGGAGAGGAGTGATGGTAGAGTTGCAGTTCTTGATGCTTATGAACCATTTTCTCATCTGTCTTTGAGGTATAACTGCAGCCAGGAGAGGAAAGCACAGTGATGAAGAAGAGCAGAAAGTTGAGGTTCAGTTTCAGAAGCAGAAATGTCCTGAGAGGAGGGTTGAGGAGAGGAAAAGACCTTGAACATATAAAGTGATTATTGCATTTAGAATGTTTTATTTCACTTGGTCTAATCTACTGTGGAACTAAATACACCTGCATAAATATTTGCTTTTAAAACTATGTTCCATGTTTACAATATGATATCTTCTGTCTATGGATCCAACATTTTCTCACAACTCAAGCAGAAGTCACCCTTTGTTTTTACATACTTCCTTTTCCAGCCTGCAGAGGGAGGTCTATGCAAACTTATTCCTCTTCATAAACTCACCATCACTAAGTGTCAAATGAGGGACAACAACTGACACAGTCTCATAAGTCTGACAAAGACCTGGATCACAAATCTATCAGCTGTTTCCAGTTTTCACTATGAATTACGCAGCTGCCTGGATTTTATTATTTCTAGTCAATATTCATGGTAAGACATGAAATATTCTGCAGCTACCAAGTTAAAGTTCATTTATGAATGTTAAAATATTTGGGTGATGATTTCTTTGCTTTGCTTCCAGGAGTTTGGAGTCAGATCAGACTGGATCAGTCTCCATCTGAGGTGAAAAGACCTGGAGAGACAGTGAAGATGTCATGTATCATATCTGGATTTAGCATGACAATACGACAGAGACCAGTAGAAGCTCTGGAGTGGATTGGTTGGATAAACACAGCTACAACTGTTGCTACCTACGCCAGCTCCTTTCAGAGTCGATTCACTTTTACTCAAGATGTGTCCAGCAGCACTCAGTACCTCCAGATCAAGAGTCTGACAGCACAAGACTCTGCTGTGTATTTCTGTGCTCGATACCACAGTGACTGAAGACAGTGAAGCAGCTGAACAAAAACCTCCACAGATAATAAGTGCATGGAGTCATCATGATAACATCTGGGGTTTCTAAGCAGCAGAATAAAAACACATATTAACACCTTGTATGTCCTTTTAAATGTGTTGTGCATTTTAAATGTGTTTACTTATCATTTTTTATATTCATTCATTTCCATACTGTGTAGAAACACTGCTTGCAGTTCAGCTGAAGGGTCAATGAATTGTTGTCACAAGACTGCTGGTTGAAACTGAATCACTAAGGGCCTCTCTTTTGCACACAGGTTGGTCTAATTTTTAGTTTTCTACAGAATCTGGTTATTGCAGAGGGTTTGGTTGTAACACATGTTTGAATTAGACATGTAGAATAAAGTGACGTAGATTAATTATAATAATTTAAAGACAAGACAGAACAACAGGTGACAGAGGAGTAGTTCAAGGACATCTCAAAAATCCAACAATATTCTATTTTTTCACTGTCCAGCTCTGATAAATGGTGTAATTCTGGTGCTTTTATAAAGACAACAAGCCTTTCAAACCAGCTGATGGGTTTCTGGGGTTCAGAGGGTTAAACAAGCCACTGATCTATTCATTTACAGCTTTTACCAAAAATAAACTAAATGTCAAGCTCAGTCTGGTTGTATCCTCCCAGTGAGGTGGAGTCAATGCAAAATGCACGTCCTCCACCTCTACTTATGTCTGCAGAGAGGAGAACAGAGAACAGTGGACACACAGTTCAACATGATGGACTACAGGACAGGGCTGCTGCTTTTAACTCTCTGCTGGACAGGTGAACACATTTACTGGTGCTGATGACATATTTATATCTCTGTTTTAAAAGTGGGCATCTGATTGGTTGTTTTTTTTATCTTAAAAGATGTTGATGGTCAGACTCTGACAGAATCTGAACCTGCAGTTAAAAGACCTGGAGAATCCCACAGACTGACCTGTACAACCTCTGGAATATCATTTAGTAGCTACTGGATGCACTGGATCAGACAGGCTCCTGGAAAAGGACTGGAGTGGATCGCTATTATTGAAAATAACAGTAATAGAAAATACTACTCTCAGTCAGTCCAAGGCTGGTTCACCATCTCCAGAGACAACGGCAAAGAACAGCTGTTTCTGCAGATGAACAACCTGAAGACTGAAGATTCTGCTGTTTATTATTGTGCTCGACACACACAGTGACTGAAGTTGGTTGATCAGCTGTATAAAAACCTACAGTCCTCATCAGACATGAATAACATCCTCAGTTTAAATCATTCTCTCACACTTCCACACATCCATCTCTTTTATTACCAGTCACATTTCTGTTGTTTTTAAAGGCATATCTGAGGAATAATTGTTACGAAACATAGATTTTAAGCAAATATTCTACATAATATCTTAATATGTTGTCAGTTAAATCTGGTTGTCTTAACGTAAACACACTATTTAGATCATCTTCACCCACGACCACTTATGTTCACACCAGGTTAGCAGGAACAGATGTAGAGAAATGCTGCAGTCTCTAGTATAATGGTGTCTGACTGTTTCATTGTTGGTTTTGGATCTACGTGTCCAGGAGTTTCTGGAAAGCAACACTGATATTGGTGCATTAAATAATACTGACACTGACTTTGTAAATACTCTTCACATGTTTTAAATGTTTTTATTCTGGTAATACTGTCTTCTATATGTCTCTGTTATGAAATCACCAGTAGTATAATAAGAAGTCAGTGTTTGAAATTTATAACAGAGGCACCCTAAATGAAACTATTTTAGCATTAAATTAGTGATGCTGAAATTGAGAATATACTGATTTTGACAGCATGGGAAGACAGAAGTGACAAAACGATCAGAGCAGCAGGAAAAGCCTTTTAAGAACATGACAACAGATCTTCCTCATCAACTCTGACAGAATCTTCATCATGTAAACTTGGCCTTTCCTCATCACCTTTGCAGACTGAACAGTTTGATAGTTATGCAGTTAATGTGTTCCAGCACATTCAGTTTGAGGTAATTAATGGACCAAGTATCAGCTTTAATAGCGTCGTGTCAGTATGAAAAGAACTATGTGGTAGTCTTTTTTAATACACAAGGACCAAAGGACAAGGTTCTAGAAGTAAATGGACACTTGGCTACAAAAATGTCTTTTACTAAATAGAAAATAATATAAGCATAAATAAAGAAACTGTGTTTGTTACATAAAATGTTCCTTTGAACAAATAGTCATCGACATACATTTGCATTTAAAACGATGTTCCATGTTTACAATATGATATCTTTTGTCTATGGATCCAACATTTTTTCACAACTCGAGCGGAAGTCACCCTACTGTTTTTACATACTTCCTTTTCCAGCCTGCAGAGGGAGGTCGATGCAAACTTATTCCTCTTCATAAACTCACCATCACTAAGTGTCAAATGAGGGACAACAACTGACACAGTCTCATAAGTCTGAAAAAGACCTGGATCACAAATCTATCAGCTGTTTCCAGTTTTCACTATGAATTACACAGCTGCCTGGATTTTATTATTTCTAGTCAATATTCATGGTAAGACCTGGAATATTCTGCAGCTACCAAGTTAAAGTGCATTTATGAATGTTAAAATATTTGGGTGATGATTTCTTTGCTTTGCTTCCAGGCGTTTGGAGTCAGATCAGACTGGATCAGTCTCCATCTGAGGTGAAAAGACCTGGAGAGACAGTCAAGATCTCATGTATCGGATGTATCGGATGTATGTATGGATGTATGTATGTATGTACAGCGGGGAAAATAAGTATTGAACACGTCAACATTTCTCTCAAAAAACATATTTCTAATCGAGCTATTGACATGAAATTTTCACCAGATGTCGGCATCAACCCAAGTAATGCACACATACAAAGAAATCCAAACATTTATGTCCATAAATTAAGTTATGTGTAATAAAGTGAAATGGCACAGGGAATAAGTATTGAACACGCGTACTGAAATTTATTTAATACTTAGTGCAAAAACCTTTGTTGGTGATTACAGCCTCAAGACGCCTCCTGTATGGAGAAACCAGTCGAATACATTGCTCAGGTGTGATTTTGGCCCATTCATCCACACAAACTGCCTTCAAATCTTCAAGGTTCCGGGGGTCTCTTCTGTGAACCCGGATCTTCAGTTCTTTCCAAAGATTTTCAATTAGATTCAAGTCTGGTGATTGACTGGGCCATTCTAGCAGCTTTATTTTCTTTTTCTTCAACCAGTTGAGTGTTACCTTGGCTGTGTGCTTGGGATCGTTGTCTTGCTGAAAGATCCACCCTCTTTTCATCTTCAGCAGCCTGGCAGATGACAGCAGATTCTGATCAAGAATGTCTCGATACTTTTCTCCAGTCATTATTCCTTCAATGATATGAAGTCTACCAGTACCACATGCTGAAAAACAGCCCCACGCCATGATGCTCCCACCTCCAAACTTGACTGTTGGTATGGTGTTTTGGGGGTGATGTGCAGTGCCATTTTTCCTCCAAACATGTTGTGTCTTATGACATCCGAAGAGTTCAATTTTGGTCTCATCTGACCAGAGTATGTTCTCCCAGAATGTCATGGGTTTATCCAAATGTTGTGTCGCAAACTCCAAACGAGCTTCAACATGCTTCCTCTTCAAAAATGGAGTCTTGCGTGGTGTGCGTGCATGGAGGCCATGGCGGTTGAGTGCATTACTTATTGTTTTCTTTGAAACAACGGTACCTGCTGATTCCAGGTCTTTCTGAAGCTCTCCACGAGTGGTCCTGGGCTGTTGGAGAACCCTTCTGATGATTGTTTTGACTCCTCTGTCTGAAATCTTGCGAGGAGCACCTGGCCGTGGCTGGTTTATGGTAATGCCGTGTTCTTTCCACTTCCGGATGATGGCCCCAATGGTACTCACTGGAACTTTCAGAAGTTTAGAAATGCGCCTGTAACCAATGCCTTCAGTGTGTTTTGCAACAATAAGGCTGCGTAGGTCTTTGGACAGCTCTTTGCTTTTACCCATCATGCAATGCTTCTTGTCTAACACCTTGCTGGTGAGAAACCTTTTTAAAAGGCATTAATCAGGACTAAACCAGCTGATATTACTTTGCACTAATAGGGGACAGGTTAACCTTCTAAATACTGACAAGCTCCAGCTGCTTTCTTGGCTTTCCAGACCTTTTTACCCCTCCTTTTCTTCATGTGTTCAATACTTATTCCCTGTGCCATTTCACTTTATTACACATAACTTAATTTATGAACATAAATGTTTGGATTCTTTGTATGTGTGCATTACTTGGGTTGATGCCGACATCTGGTGAAAATTTCATGTCAATAGCTCGATTAGAAATATGTTTTTTGAGAGAAATGTTGACGTGTTCAATACTTATTTTCCCCGCTGTATGTATGTATGTATGGATGGATGTATGGATGGATGGATGGATGTATGGATGTATGGATGTATGGATGGATGTATGGATGTATGGATGTATGGATGTATGGATGGATGGATGGATGGATGGATAGATAGGTAGATAGATAGATAGATAGATAGATAGATAGATAGATAGATAGATAGATAGATAGATAGATAGATAGATAGAACTTTATTTGTCATTACAACAAGTGCAACGAAATTGCAAAAAGCCCACCAGACAGTGCAAAAAGATTCAATAAAATAAAATAAAAAAATACAATATGTATGTATATATATATATGTACAATAAGGTGCGTTAATGAGGTAGTTGTGTAGTTTTATTCAGGACCCTTTGTTTAGGGCCCTAACTACCGTTGGATAAAAACTGTCCCTGAGCCAGTTTATTCTGGCAGTGATTGACCTGTACCGCCTGCCTGACGGTAACAGATCAAACAGATGTGTCCAGGGTGGGAGGTGTCCTTGGTTATTTCTCCGGCCTTTCGGAGGCAGCGGGAGTGGTGCAGTTCTTCCAGTGTGAGGAGAGGGCAGCCAGTGATGTTTTGGGCCGTGTTTATAATCCTTTGCAGTGACGTCCTCTGAGCCACCGTGCAGCTGGTGTACCAAACGCACAGACAGTACACCAGGGTGCTCTCGATGGTGCACCTGTAGAAGGACACCAGCAGTCTCTGGGGGATGTTATTCTTCCTGAGCACCCTCAGGAAGTGCAGTCTCTGCTGGGCCTTCTTCAGTAGCTCAGAGGTGTTCACAGACCAGGTCAGGTCCCTTTCTGTGTGGACTCCCAGAAAGCGGAAGTCCTCTACCCTCTCCACACAGTCCCCGTTGATGAGTAGGGGTGGAACGTCAGTTTTGGTCCTCCGAAAGTCAATGATTAGCTCCCTGGTTTTCGCTGTGTTGAGGAGCAGGTTATTGTCTCTGCACCACCCAGTCAGCTGCTCCACCTCGGCCCTGTATGCAGACTCATCTCCCCCAGAGATGAGCCCCACTACAGTGGTGTCGTCGGCGTACTTAATGATGGTGTTACTGGGGTGTGCAGAGGTACAGTCCGATGTGTAGAGGCTGTAGAGCAGAGGGCTCAGCACACAGCCCTGAGGGGAGCCGATGCTGAGGCTGATAGACCCAGATGTGTGGTCTCCCACCCTCACCCTCTGCCTGCGGTCCGACAGGAAGCTGTAGAGCCACGCGCAGATGGAGTGTGGAAGTCCAAGGTCTCCCAGTTTGCCCACCAGTCTGACAGGAAGGATGGTGTTAAACGTGGAGCTGTAGTCCACAAAGAGCATCCGCGTGTAGGTCACCTGCTGCTCCAGGTGGGACAGGGACACGTGGAGCGCTGTGGCTACAGCATCCTCCGTCGACCTGTTGGACCTGCAGGCAAACTGATGGGGGTCGAGACTGTCCGGGAGGAGTGAGGTGATGTGACCCCGTACCAGTTTCTCAAAGCACTTCATCACCATTGGAGTGAGAGCTACTGGCCGGTAGTCATTGAGGCTAGAGATGTGTTGTTTCTTGGGCAGGGGGACGATGGTGGAGGACTTCAGGCAGGGTGGAACGATGGACTGGGACAAGGACTGGTTGAAGATTCTTGTGAACACTCTAGCCAGCTGGTCAGCGCAGTCCTTCAGCACCCGTCCAGGTACGCCGTCGGGTCCAGCCGCCTTCTGTTATCTGTATATATATATATATATATGTTATCTGTATATCTGGTTATACTATGACTAGTGGCTATTTTAGCTGGATACGACAGAGACCAGGAGAAGCTCTGGAGTGGATTGGGAGGATGAATTCAGGCAGCAACTCTGTTATCTACGCCAGTGCCTTCCAAAATCGTTTCCCCATGACTGAAGATGTGTCCAGCAGCACTCAGTACCTCCAGATCAAGAGTCTGACAGCACAAGACTCTGCTGTTTACTTCTGTGCTCGAAGAGACACAGTGAATGAAAACAGTGAAGCAGCTGAACAAAAACCTCCACAGATGTCAAACAGCAGAGTGATGAACTCTGACACATCTGGGATTTTTCAGTAAATGCAGAAAAATGTTCATCTATCAACTTTTATTGTAAACTGATGACAGTAATTCTTTCACTTGTCAAATCATTCATTCTAAATCAAAAAGGTAATTTAATGTACAAACCATGAAGGAAACTACTATGAAAAGAAGAGGAAGCTTAAAATGATCTCAAGTGACTTTGGCTGAAGAAGATGATCAGAAAGGTGAAATGTCATCAATCCTAAACATCAATAAAACGTTGATTAATGACATGACATGGTGAGATGGACCCTGAGATACCAAGGAAGCAGTTTTAACAAATACATGTCACTGATCAGAATAACACTGGAGATGATTTAGAATACTGTCAATGCTTTAATAGGCTGCCTTTCATGCTCAAACACAATTAGAGCTTACAAAGTTAATTATGAAAAATAAAGTTTGCATTCTTGTTCATATTAAAACATAAACAGTTGCTGTTTTAATGCTGACACACACTTTGTGCATTAAAAAAGCAAATAAGAACACCTGATATCATGGATTTGCTCTTGGGTATTTGATCACCAGTTTGATGAATTCTTTACAGTCCAGCTGTATCCTCCCTCCTCCTCCCTCCTGTCATGTTAATGCAAAGTTCACATGTCTTCCACCTTTATTCATCTGACTGCAGGCAGGACAACAGAGAACACTTCAGCAGGTTCTATGTTTCTTTGTTCTTTCAGCGTCCACGCAAACTCCTGCAGTATTCACCCTTAATACACTTATTCCTTATTGTTATTATAGTTTGAGTAGTTAAAATGATGAATACAGTTACACCAAACACTTTATGACTAAATAGAGAATCCATATAGTCTAAATTCATCCTAGATCTTCATTCAAACTGTACCTCATGACAGAAGCTGAACAATAACCAGCATGTGATGTGCTAAAAGGAGTTTGTTAACTGTCTAACTTGACCTGACAAGTCTTTGAAGTGGGACATGAAGTTAAAAGTACAAACTGCACAGATCACTGCTGGGTGAGAAATCAAAAATGAAAAAGTAAACATTGAAAATTGACTCTACTCTAATGTCATGGAGGAAACAGATGTTTTTTAGCTGCTCAGCTGTTTAGATGATGTAGAATCTCATGTTGTGCTGTTTATAGACCTACCCTCTGATTTGACTGATGCAGGAGGAGCCTCATGGAAACATTTTCATGTGGATTCAGTGTATTTAAAGGAAATTCACACACTTGAAAACACATTAGTCACATTGTCAACATGGCTCACAGACAGCTCACACTCTTTGTGGTTGTTGCTGTGTTTGTTTGGAGTGGTGCTGAAGGTTGGAGCATAACAGAGTCTGAACCTGCAGTTAAAAGACCTGGAGAGTCCCACAGACTGACCTGTACAACATCTGGAATATCATTTAGTAGCAACTGGATGCACTGGATCAGACAGGCTCCTGGAAAAGGACTGGAGTGGATCGCTGCTGATGGAGGCGGCAGCAGCAAATACTACTCTCAGTCAGTCCAAGGCCGATTCACCTCGAGACACACAGTGACTGAAGTTGGTTGAACAGCTGTACAAAAACCTACAGTCCTCATCAGACATGAATAACATCCTCAGTTTAGATCATTCCTTCACACCTAAACATCTTTTTGTAACCACTGACATATCAGTTGTTTTTAAAGGCATATCTGAGAAATAATTGTTATTAAACATAGATTTTAAGCACATTTTCTACATAATATCTTCGTATCTTGTCACTAAAACTGCTTGTCAGGTTGCTGCATCTTAACTTAAACACACTATTTGTAAAAATACAGTCTTCAGTATGATGGTGTCCTGATTTATTGGGTTTGTTTTGCATCTACGTGTCCAGAAGTGTCTGGAAAGCAGTACTGATACTGAGTAAATTATCATGGTGCAATAAAATAATACTGAAATTGACTTTCTAAATACTCCTTCATATTTTAAATGATGTTTTAGCCTGGTGCTACTGTCTCCTAAAGGTCTCCTAAAGGTCTCACAGGCAAGTAATAGAAATTAATAGTCTGGATGTAAGGAGCTAAATTTCCTACTGTGCTCATCAAACCTTCCTCACATGAACAATTTTAGAAATAAATGAGAAATTTCATTTTTTATGGCATCAGTGGCTTTGTAGTTTTAAAACCACACTTATTAATCCCAATTTGACTTCTTGAACATCCAAGAAGCAGTTTCTGGACATTTAGCAACTAAACTTCTCTAGTGAGCTTTGTGTCTTTACTATCAGCATTAGTTGATGAACCAAAGAGCTGAAACATGGCTCAGAGTCGAGAGCTGCCTTTAGATTGACACAGATTTGTCTGCAGATAAGAGGCATATAAAGATGGCCATGAAAGGAGACAAAAATAATGAGGGTCCAAAAAATGCTGAAATTTATCAACAGTTGATTTTCCAAAATCCGCAGCACAAAGAAAGAAGAATGAAAAATGTTCAACTGTCCACATGTTCTGATTGGCTCCACTTACTCTGATGCTTCATATGTTTGATTCTATGCAAACTCAGTGGCCTCCTTTGTTACTCAGCTATAAAAACTTCACATCACACTGCAGAGTGGAGTTCACAGCACCACACTTTCACCATAAACCATGTTTGTGTTTGCTCTGTTTCTGCTCTTTGCAGCTGGACGTGAGTCTCTTCTAACACCTGGATATTTGTTCTTCTTTTACAATACAAACTGATCATTTGTCACAATGAATTTTGTTTTTTAACAGGTGTGAAGAGTGAACAGTTGACACAGCCACAATCTGTGACTGTGCAGCCAGGTCAACGTCTCTCCATCACCTGTCAGGTCTCTTATTCTGTGAGCAGCTATGCTACAGCTTGGATCAGACAACCTGAAGGAAAAGCACTGGAGTGGATTGGATATGCATGTGTTGGATGCACCACAAGCTACAAAGATTCACTGAAGAACAAGTTCAGTATCAGCTTAGACTCTTCCAGCAAAACAGTGACTCTAAATGGACAGAATCTGCAGCCAGAAGACTCTGCTGTGTATTACTGTGCCAGAGAGTCACAGTGGCACAAATGATCAGTAGACCAGAACAAAAACCCCTCAGAGCCTGAACACTTGGAACATGAAGCCACCAGAGGAGGAGCCCTCAGACCAGGAATCAATTTAACAGCAGAACACTGCTATTTCTTTCATGTAAATTGAACTGACACAGCAACTCCTTCTCCAACAGTGGATACAGAATGATCTGGTTCTTATTACACTTTAAGAGTATTAGGCTGGTCTAGGAAGGAGTCCAGGTCCTGCATCCCTTTCAGGTTAGTAAATGGGGCTCTGCTGCTCATTCCTAAGTCTCAGCTTGTGAACAAGAGGAACTGGGCCTTTTGCTGTTCCTGCATCCAAACTGTGGAACAGTCTACGTATTAAAATCATGAGTGTCTTTTAAATGTCTTCCAATAATCTTGGAGGCCTTTGTGAATGTTTGATATGTGGTTGTGCTTCATGATCCCTTCATAGCTTCTCTTGTGTTTCATGACCTGATTGTTTTCTGCTCACTGATCTTTATTTCTATGCTCTCTGGCTGCTTTCATCACCTTTGTCTGTTTCTCACTCATTTTAATTGATGATATTATTTATTTTCATTATTTAATTCCTGTTATGTATGTTGAAACTTTGATTAACAGTACTATATAAATGAAGTTCAGTATCTTTATTTCTACAACAGACTCTAAAACTTTGGAAAACATGCACATTGTTAAGGTTTTCCTCTTTGAGCAATAAGGATTAAAGCAGTTCTTTTTCTGGTCATATAGAGCACCAGGTTAAAAATATCTCTAATGAAGGAATATAAAGATATGATTAATTACAGATTAGTAACTAATTCTACATTTATTATAGAAATAAACTTTACCAAGATATTTTTCTATTTTTTAAAGCACAATTCTGTAGTAATCACAGACTCAGAAATATCTCCAAATGTTGTGATGAAAACAGTTTGATGTAATAAAGCAGTGAATAAAGTCTGTGAACATCCTGTAAAGCACAAGTCCATGTATCTCTTTATGGACATGGAGGCTTG
Organism: Dascyllus trimaculatus; assembly: GCA_024666655.1. Lineage (NCBI taxonomy): Eukaryota > Metazoa > Chordata > Actinopteri > Pomacentridae > Dascyllus > Dascyllus trimaculatus. Next base: position 5,079,959 of record CM045458.1, read on the forward strand.
TATTTTAATTTGTCACATTCTGTTCACATTTTGGTCACATGTTTATTTCATTAGGCCATAATAATACTAGTGCAACAAACCAAAACAAGCACATTGGGATCAGAAATCCTGCTGCATCATACTTGATGAAGATTTTAATGTCATTTGCATTTTTATTTATATTTTTTGCATGTTGTCACACATTTCTACTTCCTGAGCAGCTACTTTTCTACAGTGTCCAAGAGTCTGTGTACATCTTTGTCCTCAAACATCTGCAAAGACTGAAAACATTATTTCAGTTTTTGCATGATTTTGCAGGTTTGTCTTTTATGCAAACCTGCAAAATAAACTTTATCTATTCCATGATCTTGGAAACTGTCAGGACTTATTTCTGCTGCAAATGAACTTAAATACTGGAATAAATGAATAAATAAATGCTAAATTTTCCAATACATTGTGCCGATTAGAGTGAAATTCATCATGAATCTGATGTGGATGTACTAACAGTAAATAAATTATGTCAAAGAAACATTAGAAATTATTTTAAAAGACTTACTGATCTATAAATATAGTGAAAACATGAGGAGCACAGCTTATAGAAAGTATCATAAGTGTTACAATAGAAATTACACATTTCTCATTTCCACAAATAGAAAAGTTAACAGTTGTTTTATTGGTGTCAGTATAACATTATTTTATGTTGTACTTTAACATGTAATGAAATTAAAATATCATGTATGAAGTAAGGAGGTGATTTCCATGTGTGTGTTCATTCTGCAGATACAATCACTGAACAGACCTTTTCTATTGGCTTCTCTTGGACCAACACTCATGCTTCATATATTCTATGCAAACTCCATGACCTTCCAGCTTTAAAACATCAGACTGTCAGTAAAGTTCACAGCACATCAGTTTCACCTCCAACCATGTTGTCTGGAGCTCTACTGCTGCTGTTTGCAGCTGCATCCTGTGAGTCTCTTTGGATTTGTCACAATCTATACTTTATTCTTATGACTTGATAATTCAACATAAAACATTTTCTTTTTTAACAGGTGTGAAGTGTGAACAGTTGACACAGCCACAATCTGTGACTGTGCAGCCAGGTCAACGTCTCTCAATCACCTGTCAGGTCTCTTATTCTGTGAGCAGCTACTACACAGCTTGGATCAGACAACCTGAAGGAAAAGGACTGGAGTGGATTGGTCAGGACACAGCCTTTAAAGATTCACTAAAGGACAAGTTCAGTGGGGAGTTAGATTCTTCCAGCAACACAGCAACTCTATATGGACAGAATATGCAGCCTGAAGACTCTGCTGTTTACTTCTGTGCTCGAAGAGACACACAGTGACACAAATGATCAGTAGACCTGAACAAAAACCCCTCAGAGCCTGAACACTTGGAACATGAAGCCACCAGAGGAGGAGCCCTCAGACCAGGAATCAATTCACACCACTTCACTCAGTAAAACTCTCTTTGCCACCAATCTTTGCATCATTAGCAGCTCACAGGACTTTCAAAAGAGAAAAATCCCCACTAATATTAATTCAAACAGCAAAGTGATCTTTCAAAGGGCCTCCATCAGGATAAAGTTAGTTTGAGACTTTGTGAGTCATCAACAAGAATATTACATCTAATTCCAGCAGCATTTACTGTTTCATTTAATATCATATAATGTGGAACACAGGTGGGATTTTTTACTCTACAAGTTCATTACAAACCTGCTTCTACCAACTACAGTCAAAAGGAGAATAAAGGACAGAATGTTCTGGACTCTGCTGCTGTCAGCTGGATCCTGTCACACACTTTCACACACACTCAGGAAATAATCCTATGAATGATGGAGATAATAGGAACTTCTGTGTCCACACAAATGATCAATCACATGTTTTTACGAACAGACGATTACAGAGGAAATTTCATATGTCAAAGGTTCTACAGAAACTATTTCTACTTAAAACTCTGACATCCATGAAGAAAGAGTTGACTGCAGAATGCATTCAAATCTGAGTATAACTGTCCAAGTTCAACATATATGACAACAATGAAGGCCAAGCCCACTCCAACTCTGTTCTTCCTGTGAGGAGGAGTCAATGCAAAGCGTCTTCCACCTACTTATGTGACTGCACAGAGGATGACAGAGACTAGTGGACACACACTTTAACATGATGGACTTCAGGACACCATTGTTGCTTCTGACCATGTTCTGGGCAGGTGAACACTTTCACTGATGTTGCTTTGATCATGCGTCTTCACAAAGTTACCAGTTTACAACAAGTGACTATTTTCTTGTTTGTTTGTGCAGGTGTTGATGGTCAGACTCTGACTCAATCTGAATCAGTGGTTAAAAGACCTGGAGAATCCCAAAAACTGACATGTACAGGTTCTGGATTCACATTCAGTGACCACTATATGCACTGGATCAGACAGGCTCCTGGAAAAGGACTGGAGTGGATCGCTTATATTCAAATTAGCACCACATCTTACTCTCAGTCAGTTCAAGGCCGATTCACCATCTCCAGGGACAACAACAGACAGCAGGTGTATCTGCAGATGAACAGTCTGAAGACTGAAGATTCTGCTGTTTATTATTGTGCTCGAGAGACACAGTGACTGAAGTTGGCTCAGCAGCTGTACAAAAACCTACAGTCCACATCAGACATTCCCTCACCCCGAAACATCTTTTTTTATAATCACTGACATATCTGTTGTTTTTAAAGGCATATCAGAGGAATAATTGTTACTAAACATAGATTTGAAACACATAATCTTCATAATTTACTAATATGTTGTCAGTAAATCTGCTTGTCTTGACCTAAACACACTACTTAGATCATGTTCACCCACGACCACTAATGTTCACACCAGGTTAGCAGGAACAAATGTAGAGAAATGCTGCATTCAAGAGCAGTCTCTAGTATAATGGTGTCTGACTGTTTCATTGTTGGTTTTGGATCTACGTGTCCAGTAGTTTCTGGAAAGCAACACTGATATTGGTGCATTAAATAATACTGACACTGACTTTCTAAATACTCTTTATATGTTTTAAATGTTTTTATTCTGGTGCTACTGTCTCCTATATGTCTCTGTTATGAAATCACCAGCAGTTTAATAAGACGTCATAGTTTGGAATTAAAGAGTGAAATTTATGACAGAGGCGCCCTAAATGAAACTATTTTTGCATTAAATGAGTGATGCTGAAATTGAGAATAAACTGATTTTGACAGCATGGGAAGACAGAAGTGACAAAACGATCAGAGCAGCAGGAAAAGCCTTTAAGAACATGACAACAGATCTTCCTCATCAACTCTGACAGAAGCTTCATCATGTAAACTTGGTCTTTCCTCATCGCCTTTGCAGACTGAACAGTTTGATAGTTTTGAAGTTAATGTGTTCCAACACATTCAGTTTGAGGTAATTAATGGACCAAGTATCAGCTTTAATAGCGTCTTGTCAGCATGAAAAGAATTATGTGGGAGTCTTTTTTAATACACAATGACCAAAGGACAAGGTTTTAGAAGTCAATGGACACTTGGCTACAAAAATGTCTTTTACTAAATCGAAAACAATATAAGCACAAATAAAGAAATTGTGTTTGTTACATAAAAATGTTCCTTTGAACAAATTGTCATCTATATATATATCTGCATTTAAAACTATATTCCATGTTTACAATATGATATCTTCTGTCTATGGATCCAACATTTTTTCACTCCTCCAGCAGAAGTCACCCTACTGTTTTTACATATTTACTTTTCCAGCCTGCAGAGGGAGGTCTATGCAAACTTATTCCTCTTCATAAACTCACCATGACACAGTGTCATAAGTCTGAGAAAGACCTGGATCACAAATCTATGAGCTGTTTCCAGTTTTCACTATGAATTACACAACTGCCTGGATTTTATTATTTCTAGTCAATATTCATGGTAAGACCTGGAATATTCTGCAGCTACCAAGTTAAAGTGCATTTATGAATGTTAAAATATTTGGGTGATGATTTCTTTACTTTGCTTCCAGGCGTTTGGAGTCAGATCAGACTGGATCAGTCTCCATCTGAGGTGAAAAGACCTGGAGAGACAGTAAAGATCTCATGTGCAACATCTGGTTATACTATGACAAGTAATGCTATGAACTGGGTAAGACAAAAGTCAGGAGAAGCTCTGGAGTGGATTGGTTGGATAAACACAGATACGACTGTTGCTACCTACGCCAGCTCCTTTCAAAGTCGATTCACTTTTACTCAAGATGTGTCCAGCAGCACTCAGTACCTCCAGATCAAGAGTCTGACAGCACAAGACTCTGCTGTTTACTTCTGTGCTCAACAAACACAGTGAGTGAAAACAGTGAAGCAGCTGAACAAAAACCTTCACAGATGTCAAACAGCAGAGTGACTCTGAGACATCATGGCTAAATAATACTGTAGATTATATATAATATTATAAATGCTTTGAAGCCTGTTCTGCTGAAAGTGACTCATGAGAAACAGGTTTTATAGCTGAACAAATCTTATTCATTAATGTGTCAGATGTCTGGATATTTGCTGTTACTGAAATACAAATGGTTGTTGTGTGAAAACTGAGTATATAATGTGGTGTTTAAAAAACTAAAAATGTCCAAAGCAGTGGACTGACTCATGAGCTCCCCGGTTTTTTCTCCACCTCTTCCAATCTGACTGCGTTAAAAGGAAGACAGAACAGTGGACACACACTTGAACTCTCTGCAGCAATTTAACATTTGCATATAGTCACACAGATTTCAGTTCCTGATTAGTTCATTTCCTCTTAGGTCCAGAGTTTCCCTTAATGTCTGTTGTTAAAACACAATTTGAACACTGAAGCTTTTACATGTCTGAAAAAAACATGTTATCTAATTTGCATGTATTCAGAAGCACAGAATGACTGATCTGAGCTGACTGACATGTTCTTTGTTATTCACATTAACACCAATTCTCAGGTCTCTATGCAAACTCAGTGTTCTTCCTTCCTCACAATTATAAAGACTTCACTTGGACAGGAGGTTAGAGAGGATCACAAGCTCTCATCTCTACAGCTTCAACATCAACTATGTTTCCTGTAGCTCTGCTGCTCCTGATGGCAGCTGGAAACTGTGAGTCCCTCAGTCTCTTGTTCTTCTGTTGGACTCTAACTGGATCATTTGTCAACAATATGTTCATCTTTTTAACAGGTGTGAAGTGTGAACAGTTGACACAGCCACAATCTGTGACTGTTCAGCCAGGTCAACGTCTCTCCATCACTTGTCAGGTCTCTTATTCTGTGAGCAGCTACAACACAAACTGGATCAGACAACCTGAAGGAAAAGCAATGGAGTGGATGGGTTATGACAGTACCTTTAAAGATTCACTGAAGAACAAGTTCAGTGGCAACGAAGATTCTTCCAGCAACACAGTGACTCTACATGGACAGAATATGCAGCCTGAAGACTCTGCTGTGTATTACTGTGCCAGAGACACACAGTGACACAAATGATCAGTAGACCTGAACAAAAACCCCTCAGAGCCTGAACACTTGGAACATGAAGCCACCAGAGGAGGAGCCCTCAGACCAGGAATCAATTCACACCACTTCACTCAGTAAAACTCTCTTTGCCACCAATCTTTGCACCATTAGCAGCTCACAGGACTTTCAAAAGAGAAAAATCCCCACTAATATTAATTCAAACAGCAAAGTGATCTTTCAAAGGGCCTCCATCAGGATAAAGTTAGTTTGAGACTTTGTGAGTCATCAACAAGAATATTACATCTAATTCCAGCAGCATTTACTGTTTCATTTAATATCATATAATGTGGAACACAGGTGGGATTTTTTACTCTACAAGTTCATTACAAACCTGCTTCTACCAACTACAGTCAAAAGGAAAATAAAGGACAGAATGTTCTGGACTCTGCTGCTGTCAGCTGGATCCTGTCACACACTTTCACACACACTCAGGAAATAATCCTATGAATGATGGAGATAATAGGAACTTCTGTGTCCACACAAATGATCAATCACATGTTTTTACTAAGAGACGATTACAGAGGAAATTTCACGTGTCAAAGCTTCTACAGAAACTATTTCTACTTAAAACTCTGACATCCATGAAGAAAGAGTTGACTGCAGAATGCATTCAAATCTGAGTATTTGGTTGATTTTGTGTTGTTTTGTGGTGTGTTTATGCTTGTTGCCTGTACATTCTGTGGATGTTGTAAAACTTGATTTTCCAGTTTTTCTAATGTAAGAAAGAGGAAAAGATGCCACATTAAATCTCAGTGAACATTTTTAACTGCCAAATCAATACATCGTAAATCAAATGAATGAATGCTTGAATTAAACTATTGTGACTGTCCAAGTTCAACATATATGACAACAATGAAGGCCAAGCCCACTCCAACTCTGTTCTTCCTGTGAGGAGGAGTCAATGCAAAGCGTCTTCCACCTACTTATGTGACTGCACAGAGGATGACAGAGACTAGTGGACACACACTTTAACATGATGGACTTCAGGACACCATTGTTGCTTCTGACCATGTTCTGGGCAGGTGAACACTTTCACTGATGTTGCTTTGATCATCCATCTTCACAAAGTTATCAGTTTACAACAAGTGACTATTTTCTTATTTGTTTGTGCAGGTGTTGATGGTCAGACTCTGACTCAATCTGAATCAGTCCTTAAAAGACCTGGAGAATCCCACAAACTGACCTGTACAGGTTCTGGATTCACTTTCAGTAACCACTATATGCACTGGATCAGACAGGCTCCTGGAAAAGGACTGGAATGGACTGCTTATATTACAAGCAGCAATACTGGCAGCACATATTACTCTGAGTCAGTCCGAGGCCGATTCACCATCTCCAGAGACAACAACAAACAGCAGGTGTATCTGCAGATGAACAGTCTGAAGACTGAAGATTCTGCTGTTTATTATTGTGCTCGAGACACACAGTGACTGAAGTTGGTTGAACAGCTGTACAAAAACCTACAGCACACATTTCTATTGGACCTGCAGTCTGAGGACACAGCTGTTTGAGCCACAGTGATACAAACCACCAACAGACCTGCACAAAAACTCAGCAACAAGCCAGACTCAGTAATATCAGTATGATGCTTAAAGCAAATAAAAAAGACAATTTGCTTCATCATGCAAAATGATTTTCAACAATATTTAACAAAACACAAATGAGAAAAATGTAACTTTCTGAAAATATGCATTTCATTGTACAAAATGTTCTTTTGTACGGAGCTCCGGAAGAGACATGGAGGAAAAAAAAACAGGAAGTTCGAGAAAAAAAAAATTCTTTCGAAAAAAAAAAATTTTCCCTTTGAAAAAAACTTTTTTTTTCCTTTGAAGGCCAGGTCAGAGAAAAATTTCTCGGGGTCTCGCAAAACTATAGGTATATATACTTCTGCATCTTTTTGGCTGTATGGAGAAACGACAATGGAGGACACCCACCCGTACAAGAGGTTTATTGAATTTTATTTTGAAATCGGCCTAAAATAAAAGGACATTCAAGCAGTGCTTAGCAAAAGGCACAGTTTTCACATCAGCGAGAGACATCTCAAAAGGTTGCTCAGCACAAGACGACACACTCGTCGCAAGTCATACTCTGACCTGGCCATCCTGATAGACTTTTGCAAGATCTCGCAATAACTTTTGCGAGATCTCCTTTAAAAAAAAAAAAAAAAAAAATTCTCCGCAAATTTTTTTTTCCTCCATGTTTTT
>CM045458.1:5087754-5207723 GCA_024666655.1 Dascyllus trimaculatus
CTTTAAATGTCTTTTGGCTTTGTTGCAGAAAAATAGAAAAAGTGTCAAAAAGATCTAACACGATGGTAAACTGTCAAAAGTCACAGGAAGAGATGAGCACTGCTGGAGTCTGTGGCTCTGCTAGCTGTTAGCTCTTCTGTTAGCTCTTGCTGGGTGATAGAAAAAATCCACTGTCTTATTTCTGAGTCTATTTGCAGACCAATTCTGGATCGTTCTAATTAGTGAGAAATAGCCTCACTGTCCATAGACTACATCGGACGGGATCCTTCTCCGACTGCGTCCACGAACATACACAAACATTGTAAAGTGCTATTTTTACTCCTGTCGTAGCTGACAGATATATTCCAGCTTCACATTAATTTTACTTTGAGCCACTTTGACAATCTTGCGTAAAACAAAATACATATTTTGTGTAACCCTGATGACATCTAGTATATTTACTTTCTATTCTGCAGAATTAAGGTAAATTGTTACCAGTCTTCTGAATTGTAAATGCAGAGTAGATGTTTTTAAAAACCATTTAACAGCACATGTTCTGCTTTGAGTTTATTAATCACATTTAAGGAAGGAATCTCAATAAGTTCTTTAAACACATTTAATAAGAATTGCTGTTCCACATAAAAATGTACAAGGCAGACGTCCCAGAGGAGCTACAGTCCCTCATGTCTAATATCTCCATATGTCATATACACCTGCATTTGTGTAAATATCTACAGTTCATCAAAGCATTTGAACAGTTGCACATTTTTTTGCATTGTACTGCTGGTTTTGGAAAATCAACCACTGATAGATTGAAGCATTTTTTTGGACCCTCATTATTCTTGTCTCCTTTAAGCTGAACTAATGAGAGCTCTTCTGTCCTCATACACTCTATTCAAGTAGATCCAACGACAACAATGCTGTGTATATAAGGCATTATACTATTATTTCATAATATATTTGCAAATTATGACAAATATTGTTATCTTGTTTGATTTTCATGGATAAATAAGCTGCTACTTTAGCAGTGAACTGGTGTGAATTGATTCCTGGTCTGAGGGCTCCTCCTCTGGTGGGTTCATGTTCCAAGTGTTCAGGCTCTGAGGGGTTTTTGTTCAGGTCTACTGATCATTTGAGTCACTGTGACTCTGTCTGGCACAGTAATACACAGCAGAGTCTTCAGGCTGCATATTCTGTCCATTCAGAGTTGCTGTGTTGCTGGAGGAGTCTAAGCTGATACTGAACTTGTTTTTCAGTGAATCTTTGTAGTTAGAGCTGTATCCAACACGAGCATATCCAATCCACTCCAGTCCTTTTCCTTCAGGTTGTCTGATCCAATGTGTGTAGTAGCCACTAACAGAATAAGAGACCTGACAGGTGATGGAGAGACGCTGACCTGGCTGCACAGTCACAGATTGTGGCTGTGTCAACTGTTCACACTTTACACCTGATGAAAAAGAAAATGTATTGAGACAAATGATCAGTTTGTGTTGAAAAGAAGAACAAATATCCAGATGTTAGAAGAGACTCACGTCCAGCTGCAAAGAGCAGAAACAGAGCAAACACAAACATGGTTTATAGTGAAAGTGTGGTGCTGTGAACTCCACTCTGCAGTGTGATGTGAAGTTTTTATAGCTGAGTAACAAAGGAGGCCACTGAGTTTGCATAGAATCAAACATATGAAGCGTCAGAGTAAGTGGAGCCAATCAGAGGGTGTGACTGTTAAATGTGCAGCTTCAAAACATGCCTTGAACACATCTGCTTTATGTGATATTTGGATTTCACTCAGCTGGAATTCTTTGAAACTACAATCAATGAAACAACGGACTTTTGCAAACAATACATTTGTGCTGTTACTACAAACTATTTTACCAACATAGAACATTTAAAACCAAATTGTTGGTCACATTGATTCACATTTTATTATAAATGTAAAAAATCAGGGGTGTTATTACTGTTAATGCTAATAAGTTCATACTGCTGTTGTAAATTTGATCACAAATACAGAAAATCAGAATTTGTATAAATTAAATTTGCAATAATTATAATTAAAAAAGAGTCCATGGAAACTACTGGGATCACTGCTTTATTTAGGGCATGTTAACAGTGTATTTAGCATGTTTTCCAATCGAAAAGACACTTCTAACATATATGCCTCAATATAAACAGATTTGGTTTCCTCCTTCAACAATCAGAGTGAAGTCTTCTATCTCTGTATTCATCTAGTTACTTCCATACTTTCTGTACTTCACCTATTTGTTTGCTGAACACTGAAGTTAGCACTCAGGATGATGTAAATAGTATAAAATGTAAGTTTGCTGTAGCTGTTTTCAAGTTTGCAGGTTCATATGAAATACTTTAAATGGTTTCACTCCTGGACACTTAGATGCAAAACAAACCCAATAAATCAGGACACCATTATACTGGAGACTGTATTTTTACAAATGGTGTGTTCAAGTTAAGATGCAGCAACCTGACAAGAAGTTTTAGTGACAAGATATGAAGACATTATGTCGAAAATGTGCTTAAATCTATGTTTAGTAGCAATTATTTCTCAGATATGCCTTTAAAAACAACTGATATGTCAGTGGTTACAAAAAAGATGTTTAGGTGTGAAGGAATGATCTAAACTGAGGATGTTATTCATGTCTGATGAGGACTGTAGGTTTTTGTACAGCTGTTCAACCAACTTCAGTCACTGTGTGTCTCGAGCACAATAATAAACAGCAGAATCTTCAGTCTTCAGGTTGTTCATCTGCAGAAACAGCTGCTCTTTGCCGTTGTCTCTGGAGACGGTGAACCTGCCTTGGACTGACTGAGAGTAGTATTTTCTATTACTGTTATTTTCGATAATAGCGATCCACTCCAGTCCTTTTCCAGGAGCCTGTCTGATCCAGTGCATCCACATGCTACTGAATGATATTCCAGAGGTTGTACAGGTCAGTCTGTGGGACTCTCCAGGTCTTTTAACTGCAGGTTCAGACTCTGTTATGCTCCAACCTTCAGCACCACTCCAAACAAACACAGCAACAACCACAAAGAGTGTGAGCTGTCTGTGAGCCATGTTGACAATGTGACTAATATGTTTTCAAGTGTGTGGATTTCCTTTAAATACACTGAATCCACATGAAAATGCTTCCATGAGGCTCCTCCTGCATCAGTCAAATCAGAGGGTCGGTCTATAAACAGCACAACATGAGATTCTACATCATTTAAACAACTGAGCAGCTAAAAAACATCTGTTTCCTCCATGACATTAGAGTAGAGTCAATTTTCAATGTTTAGTTTTTTCATTTTTGATTTCTCATTCAGCAGATTGTGTTAAACATTTCTTGATTTAGTGGGTTACACTGTAACCTTTTGTTGACTTTTGACATGAAGATGAACCTTAATTCATTAATTTAGACCTTCTATAGTGATGGAAAAGATAATCATGCAGAAAAGTCAGAAAAACAACAGATTTATTGGTTGGTTTTGTTTCATTCATGGTCTTTGAACTGACAACATTAAAATGTAAATGAAAGCTTGAGTTGGTTTCAGCTGGTTGAAGGCCTGGATTATTTAAGACCTTGAAAGGTTTCAGGATTTAAATGATGTTTTAACCCACAGACTTGCAGAGAAAGTTGGAGCATGAAGACAAATGTAAATAGTTGTGAAGTGAAAGTGGTGAGACTATATGCAACATGCTGATGCTGTAGTGAACAGGACAATTTCTGTAAAGAATTCATCAAACTGGTGATCAAATACCCAAGAGCAAATCCATGATATCAGGTGTTCTTGTTTGCTTTTTTAAAAGCACAATATGTGTTGCAGCATTAAAAGAGCAACTGTTTATGTTTTAATATGAACAAGAATGCAAACTTTAATTTTAATAATTAACTTTGTAAGCTATAATTGTGTTTGAGCATGAAAGGCAGCCTATTAAAGCATTGACAGTATTCTAAATCATCTCCAGTGTTATTCTGATCAGTGACATGTATTTGTTAAAACTGATTCCTTGGTATCTCAGGGCCCATCTCACCATGTCATGTCATTAATCAATGTTTGATTGATGTTTAGGATTGATGACATTTCACCTTTCTGATCATCTTCTTCAGCCAAAGTCACTTGAGATCATTTTCAGCTTCCTCTTCTTTTCATACTAGTTTCCTTCATGGTTTGTACATTAAATGACATTTTTGATTTAGAATGAATGATTTGACAAGTGAAAGAATTACTGTCATCAGTTTACAGTAAAAGTTGATAGATGAACTTTTTTCTGCATTTACTGAAAAATCCCAGATGTGTCAGAGTTCATCACTCTGCTGTTTGACATCTGTGGAGGTTTTTGTTCAGCTGCTTCACTGTTTTCACTCACTGTGTCTCCTCGAGCACAGAAGTAAACAGCAGAGTCTTGTGCTGTCAGACTCTTGATCTGGAGGTACTGAGTGCTGCTGGACACATCTTCAGTCATGGGGAAACGATTCTGGAAGGCACTGGCGTAGATAGCATTGTTGTTGCCTGTACTCATCCTTCCAATCCACTCCAGAGCTTCTCCTGGTTTCTGTCGTATCCAGTGAATGTTGCGGCTCGTCATGCTATAACCAGATATGATACATGACATCTTGACTGTCTCTCCAGGTCTTTTAACTACTGATCCAGATTGAGTCAGAGTCTGACCATCAACACCTGTAAAGAGCAAATAAACAGTCAGATAATAATATAGACACAAGTTAACTTGTTCATAGATTGAACATCAACAGAAATTAAGGGAAGATCTTCACCTGCCCAGCAGACAGTTAAAAGTATCAGCCCTGTTCTAAAGTCCATCTTGTTGAACTCTGTCTGTCCACTGTTGTGTTGTTCTCTCAGCAGTCACATATGTAGAGGTGGAAGACAGTTTTGCATGGACTCCTCCTCAAAAGATGGAGACGAGTGGAATGAGCCGGGCTTCTAGTTTAGTGTTTGTTAGGAACTCTAAAAAGGATCATGACTCATTTCTTCAACTTAGGAGATTTAAGGCTTGTCATGTTTGATATCATTGTATATCAGAATTAAAACCACAACTTTGAATTCATTTGTTTCTATAACAACTTTAAAATCTTCATCCACACATTCACAAAGTTCACAGAGGGGAAAAAATGAACATGTGCACATTTGTTTGAAAGAGGAAGTAAGAAACTGTGGTCCTAACTGTTTATAATAAACTTTGATAGGTCAGGAAGAACCCAGCATGTGAACGTTTGTCTTATTGCTGTGTTCCTTTTCTTTCAGAGTTGATCAGAACATGTGAAGAATGAACAGCAGCTCCTTCAGTCTTGTGGCTCTTTGATCCTCAGACTTATTTGAGATGGTGAGATTGTGAAGTACAACTAAATGTACACATGAAGCTGCTCTCACTGCTGATGTACCTGTTCAAATGATCATTTGACTTTCTTGTATGAAGCATGCTTATCATGGTGTTTGTTGTGTAGAACAGTGTGGACAGCTGCTGCTTCCAGTGTACATGAGCACAATGAGAACAAAGCTCTGAGGTCACTTCAGGGTTTCAGTGTGAGTCAGTGGAGATCAATAGATGTTGGAGTCTCCTTGTTGTGACAGAGGAGACAAAGACTGGATACTGACTGTCTTCTAGTGTTTCTTTAAGGGAACTACACCAGGATTTATTCCTGCATTTGAAACAGTGCTTCCATGATGTCCCTAAACATTGGACATGGAGTGTTTCTGTTCTTCATACCTAGACAGAAGTTCAGCAGTGAGTGTTGAGCAGTGATCATTATAGACACAATATGTTATTTATTAATGTCTTAATGGTTATTTTTGTTGGCAGTAATTATTATTCTCAGAGGAAGTGATGCAGTTTCATCATTTCCTAATGATTTATTATTTACGTCCATAAAGTCGTCACAGGAAGGACAGCGGTGGAGTGGACTTGTGTCTTTATTGTGTTGATCCTGGACAATTGAACTACATTGTAATGGTGGACTGTAGCTGTAAATTAGAAATACTGACTGATTCTTTTGGTTTGTTTTGTGTGCAGAGGTTGGAGTTTGTGCAGCATTTTAGTAGCAATGGATTTTATGTCCCCACAAGCAAACCAGAGCACACAACAGAGAATTCAACAAGACCCATTAAAGTCCAGGTTGTACAGCTTTTAGTCGTCCTGTCTGAGTCAGTGGAGTTTTCTTAAATGAAGCACAAATGGTTTCTACTCACATTATTATTAAAGCAAATCTATGTTTAATGTTATATTCCTGGTTGGAGTCTGCAGAGTTAATTAGACTTTGTAGTCAGAGATGTAAAGTGATGATGGATTCAGCAGTGAAGAGTCACACATTCACTGGTGTTCATGAGTTTCTTAGTGGGAAGAAACTTAAAGCTGCTCACAGTGTTTGATTACCAAAACTTATTCCTTGAGATGAATCAGAAATGTAAATGTGTAAATTTAGATATAGCATCACTTTTTTAAAAAGAAAATAATGGTGGAAAAAATACAGCAAACAGTACAATCAAAGACATCCTTGTAGTTTTTAAAAGAGGCAGTAGTTTTTGTATGGCTCTTCTATTTGTGTTTCTCACTGTGTCTCTCTGGCGCAGTAATACACTGCAGTGTCCTCATCATCTGTAGATAGACTTTACTGCTGGAATCATCTCTGGAGATGGTGAATCTGCCCTGGACTGACTGGGAGTAAATGATAGGAAAACTAGATGTGTGTACCAAAGCGATCCACTCCAGTCCTTTACCAGGAGCCTGTCTGATCCAGTTCCACACTGAGCCTCCAAAGTTGAATCCAGATGTTGTACATGTGAGTCTGTGGGACTCTCCAGGTCTTTTAACTGCTGGTTCAGACTCTGTTATGATCCCACCTTCAGCATTACTCCAAACAAACAGAGCAACAACCACAAAGAGTGTCATCTTCCTGTGAGCCATGTTAACTTGTATGATTTCAAATGGATGAATCTCCTTTAAATACGATGTGAACTGGATCCCTGTTAGAATGGATTTACATCAAGCTCCTCCTTCACCACATTCTGCTTTTATAGTCAAATTTAAAGGAATCAAGACAAAATAAAACACTGAAAACCTGACAAAGAGAAGTTTTAAACATGTTCACACCACCTAAACATCTGTACAGCTGCAGAGTAAAAGTACAGAATTATTTTTTAAATATTTTCATGGAAAGATCCTGCAAATCTGTTGTAATAAAATCTAAGATCATCATTTGAGTTGCATGATGGCCTCATTTCTCTTGCAGTTAAAATTTTATTTCATTGTTACTGAAACACCAGTGAACTAAAATCAAGGTAATCTGTAGGTCTGGATTTTTTAAGAGCTTTAAAGGTTCCAGTATTGAAAGTGTGTTTAAATCCACAAACATGACGAGAAACTTGGGGCCTCAAAAGGAAATTAAGTGTTCAGGGACTCAGACAGGTGTCACATCTACAACAGAGCACATGATGCAGGTTTTTAATTCAAGTAATAAACATGAAACTACATCACACTGAGGAGGACTGAACACAAATAGACAGTTAAGTGAAAGTAAAGCTGAAAACCTGCAGGTCTGTGTGCAGATTGAAAGTTGAAGGCTGCTGCAGCAGAATGAGAAGGAGCAGGAGCCATGTTGGTGTCCAGCTGAAGGAAGGGCAGAGGAATGGATGATGGGATGGAAGGATGAATGAGCATGAACAGAATGAGGGAATGAGAGTGGAAAGGTGAGCCACAGGGAGCAGGTAGAGGGGGAGATCCAAGCTGGAGGCCGTTCGAGGAGCTACTGATGCTGGCTGAGGCCCTGGAGGAGGCGGTGACGTCAGTGCAGGTGGACGCTCAGGTGAGGAGGCCGGAAGTGCGGGAGGTTTGGAGTGTGTTGTGGCTGCAGTGGAAAACAGCAGCAAGCAGCTTGTGTTGTTGTCGGAGCGGCTGAAGGAAACGTGTTGTCAGCGCATCCTGCACACGTCCACAGTCCAGTTCCTCGCTGTGGTTTGGGCTCCTGCAGAGGTCCGATGCGCTGGAGACGTGCGCCGGGTTTGGAGCTGCACACATGCGCTTTGGGTGAGCTCGGAGGTCGGGGAATGTGCAGCACGGAGCGCAGGCGGCTCTGGAGAGAAGCTGGACTGGTGTGACTGCTGAGGGAATATTGTGGCTTCAGGAGGATTGTTGGACACATCGTCGGATGGATGGATGAGCAGCTGTGGATCCTCGGTGAGTAGACTCTTAGTGACTGAAGCAGCGCTTGTCTGGTGCACAAATCATGTGAGAGCAACAGTTGTGGATGGTCAGCAGAGTAGAAGTGGGTCTGCAGCTGGTTAGAGGTGTGGTTGAGGCCTGGTTCACTTTATGTGTGATTCCCATTCATCAACAGAGTCTCTTTATTGTTGACTTTACAGGTATTTTTAACCAAATCTATATTTTCTGATATAAATTATTATCTTTGTAATATATTTTCTCTCCTCTGTCATAGAAACAGAGTTTTTCCCATCTTCTCTAGAGACTCATAAACCTTATATCCTTCTCATAATTAGAGAAAATCAAACTTCTCCAAGTCTCCTCTGATGTAAACTGCACATGAAGTCAAAAGAGATCCACACTGATCAATAACTATAATAATATCATGAAATAAGAATAAAACACACCTTCACTTCCATTCTTGGAATTCTACAAACATATTTTATGCAATAAGCAAATAAGGCTTTCTTCATTCATGTTGTTTTTAATTCCTCTTGATCAAACTTGTCTACAAACAGATGCAGCTTTGTCCAAGTTTGTAATGTTAAGAATATATATATTTTTCATTTATTTATTTATTATTCTGCTGCTTTGAAACCCCAGATGTTATCATGATGACTCCATTCACTTGTTGTCTGTGGAAGTTTTTGTTCAGCTGCTTCACTGTCTTCAGTCACTGTGGCCTCGAGCACAGAAGTAAACAGCAGAGTCTTGTGCTGTCAGACTCTTGATCTGGAGGTACTGAGTGCTGCTGGACACATCTTCAGTCATGGGGAAACGACTTTGAAAAGAGCTGCTGTAGATAGCAGAGTTGGTGCCTGTATCCATATCACCAATCCACTCAAGCTTTTTTTCTGGCTTTTGTCTTATCCAGCTTAAACCAAAACTTGTCATAGTATAACCAGATATGATACATGAGATCTTCACTGTCTCTCCAGGTCTTTTCACCTCAGATGGAGACTGATCCAGTCTGATCTGACTCCAAACGCCTGGAAGCAAAGTAAAGAAATCATCACCCAAATATTTTAACATTCATAAATGAACTTTAACTTGGTAGCTGCAGAATATTCCAGGTCTTACCATGAATATTGACTAGAAATAATAAAATCCAGGCAGCTGTGTAATTCATAGTGAAAACTGGAAACAGCTCATAGATTTGTGATCCAGGTCTTTGTCAGACTTATGAGACTGTGTCAGTTGTTGTCCCTCATTTGACACTTAGTGATGGTGAGTTTATGAAGAGGAATAAGTTTGCATAGACCTCCCTCTAGAATAGAATAGAATAGAATAGAAACTTTATTGTCATTGTAAACATGTTACAACGAAAATTGTGCAGTAGCCCCCCCCCCCCAGTGCAATCGAGCAAACAAGATCAAAAAGAACACAGTAGAATCAAAATAAAATAATAAATATATATACATGGTTAAAGAACAAGCAGAGGTAGTTGTTCATGTGTTCAGGAGTCTTATGGCCCAGGGGTAAAATGTGTCTCTGAACCGGTTCGTTCGGCTTCTCAGAACCCGATACCTCCTCCCTGAGGGTAGGAGGTTGAAGAGGCACCGACCAGGGTGGGATGGGTCCAGTGTGATGTTCCTGGCCCTCTTCAACCCCCTAGAGTTCGCAATGTCCTCCAGGGAGGGCAGGGGGCAGCCAATAATGTTCTGTGCTGACTTTATGACCCCCTGCAGGCGTCTTTTGTCCTTGGCCGTGCAGCCGGCGTACCATACTGTGATACAGTATGTCAGCACGCTCTCCACAGTGGAGCGGTAGAAAGTCTTTAGCAGATTAACGTCCAGGTGGCATTTCTTCAGTAGTCTTAGAAAGTACAGCCTCTGCTGCGCCTTTCCGACTACCGCAGTTGTGTTGGTGTGCCACCTGAGGTCATCTGCTACATGCACTCCCAGGTATCGGAAAGAGGAGACCCTTTCCACACAGACACCATTTATCTGTAGTGGAACGGGGTCTGCTCTGTTCCTCCTCCAGTCCAGCACCATCTCCTTGGTTTTGTTGGTGTTCAGATGCAGATTGTTCTCTGTACTCCACGCTGCGAGTCTCTGGACCTCCTCCCTATACGCTGCCTCGTTGCCCTCGGAGATGAGACCCACCACCACGGTGTCATCCGCAAATTTGACCAGGATTTAATGAAATTAAATTTAATGAAATTTGCAGGCTGGAAAAGGAAGTATGTAAAAACAGCAGGGTGACTTCTGCTGGAGTTGTGAAAAAATGCTCAATGTTGGATCCACAGACAGAAGATATCATACTGTAAACATGGAACATAGTTTTAAATGCAGATATAGATGACAATTTGTTCAAAGGAACATTTTATGTAACAAACACAGTTTCTTTATTTATGCTTATATTATTTTCTATTTAGTAAAAGAAATTCTTGTAGCCAAGTGTCCATTGACTTCTAAAACCTTGTCCTTTGGTCCTTGTGTATTAAAAAAGACTCCCACATAGTTCTTTTCATACTGACACGGCACTATTAAAGCTGAGACTTGACACTTCATTAGGTCCATTAATTTACCTCAAACTGAATGTGCTGGAACACATTAACTGCATAACTATCAGATTGTTGACAGTCTCCAAAGGCGATGAGGAAAGACCAAGTTTACATGATGAAGCTTCTGTCAGACTTGATGAGGAAGATCTGTTGTCATGTTCTAAAAGGCTTTTCCTGCTGCTCTGATTGTTTTGTCACTTCTGTCTTCCCATGCTGTCAAAATCAGTTTATTCTCAATTTCAGCATCACTAATTTAATGCTAAAATAGTTTCATTTAGGGTGCCTCTGTCATAAATTTCACTCTTTGATTCCAAACTATGACGTCTTATTAAACTGCTGGTGATTTCATCACAGAGACATATAGGAGACAGTAGCACCAGAATAAAAACATTTAAAACATGTGAAGAGTATTTACAAAGTCTGTGTCAGTATTGTTTAATGCACCAATATCAGTGTTGCTTTCCAGAAACTCCTGGACACGTAGATCCAAAACCAACAATGAAACAGTCAGACACCATTATACTAGAGACTGCTCTTGAATGCAGCATTTCTCCACATCTGTTCCTGCTGACCTGGTGTGAACATTAGTGGTCGTGGGTGAAGATGATCTAAATAGTGTGTTTAGGTTAAGACAACCAGATTTACTGACAAGATATTAAGAAATTATGTAGACTTTGTGTTTAAAATCTATGTTTAGTAACAATTATTCCTCAGATATGCCTTTAAAAACAACAGAAATGTGACTGGTAATGAAAAGAGATGGATGAAGTGTGAGAGAATGATTTAAACTGAGGATGTTATTCATGTCTGATGAGGACTGTAGGTTTTTGTACAGCTGATCAACCAACTTCAGTCACTGTGTGTCTCGAGCACAATAATAAACAGCAGAATCTTCAGTCTTCAGGTTGTTCATCTGCAGACACAGCTGCTCTTTGCCGTTGTCTCTGGAGATGGTGAACCTGCCTTGGACTGACTGAGAGTAATAGATTCCATCACTATCAAATTCGATACTAGTTATCCACTCCAGTCCTTTCCCAGGAGCCTGTCTGATCCAGGCCATCAAGTAGCTGCTGAATGATATGCCAGAGGTTGTACAGGTCAGTCTGTGGGATTCTCCAGGTCTTTTAAGTGCAGGTTCAGATTCTGTCAGAGTCTGACCATCAACACCTTTTAAGATAAAAAAAAACAACCAATCAGATGCCCACTTTTAAAACAGAGATATAAATATGTCATCAGCACCAGTAAATGTGTTCACCTTTCCAGCAGAGAGTTAAAAGCAGCAGTGCTGTCCTGTAGTCCATCATGTTAAACTGTGTGTCCACTGTTCTCTGTTCTCCTGTCTGCAGACATAAGTAGAGGTGGAGGACGTACATTTTGCATCGACTCCACCTCACTGGGAGGATACAACCAGACTGAGCTTGACATTTAGTTTATTTGTGGTAAAATCTGTAAATGAATAGATCAGTGGCTTGTTTAACCCTCTGAACCCCAGAAACCCATCAGCTGGTTTGAAAGGCTTGTTGTCTTTATATAAGCACCAGAATAACACCATTTATCAGAACTGGACAGTGAAAAAAATATAATATTGTTGGATTTTTGAGGTGTCCTTGAACTACTCCTCTGTGATCTGTTGTTTTGTCTTGTCTTTAAATCATGTTAATTCACCTATATCACTTTATTCTACATGTCTAATTCAAAAATGTGTTACAACCAAACCCTCTGCAATAACCAGATTCTATAGAAAACTAAAAATTAGACCATCCTTGGTGCAAAAGAGAGGCCCTTAGTGATTCAGTTTCAACCAGCAGTCTTGTGACAAAAATTCATTGACCTTTCAGCTGAACTGCAGGCAGTGTTTATACACAGTATGGGCATAAATAAATATATATATATATATATATATATATATATATATATATATATATCCAGCATGTTTGTACACAGTATGGAAATGAATGAATATAAAAAAGATAAGTAAACACATTGAAAATGGACATACAAGGTGTTGATATATGTTTTTATTGTGCTGCTTCGAAACACCAGATGTAATCATGTTGATTCCATCTACTTGTTGTCTGTGGGGGTTTTTGTTCAGCTGCTTCACTGTTTTCAGTCACTGTGTCTCTTCGAGCACAGAAGTAAACAGCAGAGTCTTGTGCTGTCAGACTCTTGATCTGGAGGTGCTGAGTGCTGCTGGACACATCTTCAGTCATGGGGAAACGATTTTGAAAAGAGCTGGCATAGGAAGCAACAGTTGTTTGTGTATTTATAACCCCAATCCACTCCAGAGCTTCTCCTGACTTTTGTCTTATCCAGTTCATACTTTTACTTGTCATAGTATAACCAGATGTTGCACATGACATCTTCACTGTCTCTCCAGGTCTTTTCACCTCAGATGGAGACTGATCCAGTCTGATCTGACTCCAAACACCTGGAAGCAAAGTAAAGAAATCATCACCCAAATATTTTAACATTCATAAATGAACTTTAACTTGGTAGCTGCAGAATATTCCAGGTCTTACCATGAATATTGACTAGAAATAATAAAATCCAGGCAGCTGTGTAACTCATAGTGAACACTGGAAACAGCTCATAGATTTGTGATCCAGGTCTTTGTCAGACTTATGAGACTGTGTCAGTTGTTGTCCCTCATTTGACACTTAGTGATGGTGAGTTTATGAAGAGGAATAAGTTTGCATAGACCTCCCTCTGCAGGCTGGAAAAGGAAGTATGTAAAAACAGTAGGGTGACTTCTGCTGGAGTTGTGAGATGCTACTAAATGTTGGATCCACAGACAAAAGATATCATATAGTAAACATGCAACACAGTTTTAAAAGCAAATATATATAAATGATATATGCAAGTGTATTTAGTTACAAAGTAGATTAGACCAAATGAAATGAAACATTCTAAATGCAGATAAAGGAATGGATTTTGAACTGGAAGGCTATGAATTTCACTGTGTAAACAGAAAGAACAAAAGTGGAGGAGGAGTGGCTTTGTATGTTGATAAATATTTGAACTATAAAGTAGTAGAAAATATGACAACTGTGATTGATAACTTGTTAGAATGTTTAACAATTGAAATATTTGTTGAAAAAAACAAAAATGTAATAGTTAGCTGTATATACAGAGCACCAGGCTCTAGTATTGAAGCATTCAAGGACTGCATTGGGGAAATGTTCTCAAAAACGAATCAAAAAGTAGTTTTTATCTGTGGTGACTTTAATATTGATCTGCTCAATCCAAATAACCATCAAAAGACGGACGAATTTATCAATACAATGTACAGTTTAAGTTTATATCCAAAAATCCCCAGACCTAGTAGAATCACATCCCACAGTGCTACTTTAATTGATAACATATTCACCAATGAATTTGAAAATAATACAGTAAGCGGACTATTAATCAATGATATCAGTGACCACCTACCAGTATTTACAGTTTATAATATCAAATACCTGAGAAGTCAGCCAGAGGAAAAACTAAAATACAGACGAGTGAGGACAGAGGAAACTATTAATGCATTTAAGAGTGATTTAATGGCACAAAATTGGGAAAATGTATATAATGAGAGTGACATTGATGGTTCTTATGAAGCTTTCTTAGGAATATTCATGTCATTGTATGACAAAAATTGTCCTGTTAAACAATACTACAAAAAACAAAAGGATAAGAATCAACCATGGTTTACAAAGGGATTACAAAACGCCTGCAAAAAGAAAAATACACTATATAGAGAATTCATGAAACAAAGGACTAAAGAAGCTGAAGATAAATATAAAAAATACAAAAATAAGCTAACTAACATTATAAGGATATGTAGAAAGGAGTACTATAGTAAAATATTATATAATAACAAAGACAACATTAAAGGATTATGGGACATATTAAATAGTATTGTTAAAAATAATGTTAAACAACAGAGCTATCCTCAATATTTTATTGATAATTGATAATAACATTAGAAGGGACAACATAAATTATGTGGTCAACAGTTTTAATAATTTTTTTGTAAATGTTGGACCAAATCTGGCAAGAAAAATTCCTGACACATTGTCATCTGAGGAGTGCAATAATAACCTTATAGAGAGAAATCCCAGTTCAATGTTCCTCACAGCAGTGCAAGAAAAGGAAATAATAGAAATTGTAAATAAATGTAAATACAAAACATCTACTGATTCAAATGAAATTGATATGAAAATTGTAAAAAATGTAATTGAAGGGATTTCCCAACCTCTAACATACATCTGTAACTTATCATTCCAAACTGGTAAATTTCCTAACAAAATGAAAATAGCTAAAGTTGTGCCGCTGTATAAAACTGGGGATAGACACCACTTCACAAATTACAGGCCGGTTTCTCTACTTCCACAATTTTCGAAAATTTTAGAAAAACTATTCAACAACAGGTTAGACAGCTTCATAAACAAATATAAACTACTTTCTGACAGTCAATATGGATTCAGAGCAAACAGTTCAACAGCACTGGCATTAAAAGAATCAATCGAGGAGATCACTAACGCAATAGATCACAAACTGCATTCAGTTGGGGTATTCATAGATCTTAAAAAGGCATTTGACACAATTAACCATAACATATTAATTAGTAAATTGGAACGGTATGGGATCAGGGGATTAGCATTACACTGGGTGATTAGTTATTTAAGTAACAGAAAACAATTTGTGAAGTTGGGGGAATATTCATCATCATGCTTGGACATTGCTTGTGGCGTCCCCCAGGGGTCAGTGTTAGGTCCAAAACTGTTTATATTGTACATAAATGACATATGCAAGGTTTCTATAATATTAAAATTTGTATTGTTTGCAGATGACACCAACATTTTTTATTCTGGGGGGGATTTAACTGAGCTGCTAGAGAAGATCAGGACTGAAATGTGCAAACTAAAGTGGTGGTTTGACGGAAACAAATTATCATTAAATTTAAGTAAAACCAAATTCATGTTATTTGGAAATTGTAGTAAGAACATACAAGCACAGATTCAAGTAGATGGGGTGGACATTGAAAGAGTATATGAAAACAGATTTCTTGGGGTAATAATTGACGATAAATTAAATTGGAAGGCTCATGTAAAACATATACAAAATAAACTATCAAGAAGCATTTCAGTTCTTAGCAAAGCAAAGCACTTTCTGGACCACAAATCACTCCACATTCTCTACTGCTCTCTTATTTTACCATATTTACATTACTGTGCAGAGGTCTGGGGCAATACTTACAAATGTACAATACAATCACTATCCATACTGCAGAAAAGAGCCATAAGAATTGTTCATAACACTGGTTATACAGATCACACTAATTCATTATTCTTAAAATCAAAAACATTAAAATTCATAGACCTGGTTGATTTTCAAACAGCACAAATCATGTATAAAGCAAAAAACAATTTACTTCCTGGGAATATTCAAAAATTGTTCTTTAACAGAGATGGGGATTATAATCTGAGGGGGGAGCTGAATTTAAAACATCAGAGGGCACGTACAACATTAAAATGTTTTAGTGTTTCTGTTTGTGGAGTGAGGCTGTGGAATGGATTGGGTGTGGAGCTCAAGCAATGTCCAAGCATTACCCAGTTTAAAAAGCGGTACAAACACATGGTGTTCAACAGGTACAAGAGGGAAGAAGGGCTTTAACAATCAGGTGTTTTAATAAATGATTTAATTTTGTTTATTTACACTACTTACTTTTTTGTAAATATTTATACATTTGTTTACTTTATTTTTTCTGGTTTTTGTAAATATTCATTTATAATTATATATGTTTGGGTAGAATGATTGTTAATTAAGTAGTTGAGAAGGGGTAGGTTCATATAAGCTTATGCTTCACCCTACTCCTTTTTGGACA
Organism: Dascyllus trimaculatus; assembly: GCA_024666655.1. Lineage (NCBI taxonomy): Eukaryota > Metazoa > Chordata > Actinopteri > Pomacentridae > Dascyllus > Dascyllus trimaculatus. The sequence continues at coordinate 5,104,312 of CM045458.1, forward strand.
TGTGGGATTCATTGCTTTGGCTATTGTTATTGTCATTTTGTCTACTTTCAAAGGTCTTGTTTCTTTTGTTTTTGTTTTTTTCTCTCTTCAGTGTATTTCGTTGTTTTTCTACCACATGTACAAAATAAAAAATAAAACAGCAAAAAAACAGCAAATGCAATAATCACTTTATATGTTCAAGGTCTTTTCCTCTCCTCAACCCTCCTCTCAGGACATTTCTGCTTCTGAAACTGAACCTCAACTTTCTGCTCTTCTTCATCACTGTGCTTTCCTCTCCTGGCTGCACTTATACCTCAAAGACAGATGAGAAAATAGTTTATAAGCATCAAGAACTGCAACTCTACCATCACTCCTCTTCCCCACATCCTCCTCCAGGGTTTTGTGCTTCATCCTCTTCTGTTCTTTATTCATTTGCTGCTAATCAGTAATATTTTGGTGTCCATCTTTCCACTAAATCTATAATCAGTACAGTTCTGTTTGTGACACACCCACAAGCCTGGACTAATGTTTAACACTGACTTCTCTATCAAATACAAAGAGGATCTCATCACTACAACTTGTGTTCAGTGTTAAACTGCTGTAAAGATCCTCATGCTGGGTTTAAATGTAGATGTTAGTGATATACTAGTTACTAAGCAGTGCTACTAACCTGTCAGTGTTGATGGAGCTATGAGGTATACTGTTTGTAAATAGTCAGTTTATGTAATGGTGTGATGGAGATTGCATCTATGTTGACTGTTAATGAGGTGTAAGACTGAAACCCAGGAAGGATAACTGGAGTTAGTGGTTGTTATTTCCAAACTGAAGACAAAACAATAGTTTATCTGATTTAAAGTTATCAGCAGGTATTACTAACTTCATGATGCATCCTAAAATGTGACTCTGTTTGGAAGAATACTGGCCATGACATTTATAAAATAGGTTCATAATGCAGGACACTAAGATAACTGAATGATCCCAGTGTTTGTGGTAAATAGGGGAAGTAGTTTTTGTATGACTCTTCTATGTGTGTCTCTCACTGTGTCATATCGGGCGCAGTAATACACTGCTGTGTCCTCAGTCTTCAGGCTGTTCATCTGTAGATAGACTTTACTGCTGGAATCATCTCTGGAGATGGTGAATCTACCTTGGACTGACTGGGAGTAATAGATAGGAGAATTATATGTGCCGATATAAGCGATCCACTCCAGTCCTTTTCCAGGAGCCTGTCTGACCCAGACCATCCTGTAGCTACTGAAACTAAATCCAGAGGCTGAACATGTCAGTCTGTGGGATTCTCCAGGTCTTTTAATGACTGATTCAGATTCTGTCAGAGTCTGACCATCAACACCTGTCAGGAGAGTAAAGAGAAAAACCATATGAATTAAGTTGAATCACAAACAGGAAGTATGAAGCTGAAGTCAGAGTAAATGTTCACCTGCCCAGTAGATGGTTAAAAGCAGCAGCCCTGTCCTGTAGTCCATCATGATAAAGTGTCTATGCTTCCTCTGTGCAGTCAGTTAAGAAGAGTTGGAGAGGAATAAGGTTTTGCATTGACTCCTCCTGACAGGGAGGAGATAACTGGACTGTCTGGTGAACATACAGTTTGTGTAAATATATGTAAATATTCAATTCATATCAAGCAACAAATGAATCTTCCTGATTTTCTACCCTAGTCAGCAGACGTCACTGTGATGACACGTGTAAAAGAAAGAGAGACAAGTTTATTTGAGAAACAACATCTTTACATCTACTTGCTTCTGTAACTGTTGAGATCAATTATATGAATATATGGAGCTGCTGCTGATCAACACCTCATCCTCCAAAGTCATTTATATACAATATGTTTGTCCAGTTCACTCATTAGTTGGGTTCTGGAAAAACAGCAGTTAAGATGAAGAAGGAGAATTGGCTTTTTAAAATGTTTGTATAATTTTAGCAGCCGGATTGTTGTTTTTGTCCTGTCTATGAAAAAGTGACAACTGGAACATTTTAAAATCTACTTTTTTTGTCCATTTATTGTTGATAAGCTTTATAATTGGACAGATTTTCTGATTTAATGTGATGGAAGGAAAAATATATGAAGAAAAAACATATGGTGAATTATTGGGGAGAATCAGACCAACGTCGGATTTTATTTCATTAAACATTTTCAGAGCAGTAATAAACAGCAGAAACTTCAGTAGTAATGAATTTAATATTCCAAATAAACTTTATTGAGGAAATTATAATGAGCATAACATGTAATAAAAACATCCACGGGGGGGCGCTAGTGAGTACCAGATGGAGTAGACGTGTCTCTCCTGCGCTCCTCTCCATATTTTAAATCATTCGGTCATTTGCCTAATATTTGCTAGGTTAGCCGTCCTTTTTTCATGCCCTCATAACTTACGGAGATTTAAGATGACCAAACCGAAGACTGACCGCGGAAAGAAGCTGGACAAAGAATCTAATGTGACCGAAGTTCAACCACCGTGTGAGCTAGCAGGCCATGCTACAACAGCACCACCATCAGGCTTCAAACATTCTCCTGGCAATACGGAGTATGAAAAAGATGATGGCAGAGAGATTCGACATGTTAGAGGCAACTTTAGCATCCACCCAAGCATCTTTGGTGAGTCTGGGAAACCGTATGATTGAAGTTGAGGAAGCTAACTCAGACCATGACCGCCGCCTCTCACAGGTTGAGCAGACATGCATTAAACTGCAAGCTGAGAATGAAGCACTCCGCTCGAAAGTGACTGATCTTGAGGCTCGCTCCAGATGCCAAAATATTAAAATTGTTGGCTTACCTGAGAAAGTCGAGAACGGACGCCCGGTCGAGTCCCTCACAAAGTTCATCCCCGAGCTGCTTGGCGCTAGCAATTTTCCGTCGCCGCTGACCGTGGACCGAGCGCACCGCCTCGGGCCGCAGACGCCCGGCGAAAATGCCCGGCCGCGTATAATGTTGGCCCGCATCCACCATTTCCAAGTAAAGGAGAAGATCCTACAATTGTGCCGTCAGCAATCTCCTCTTACCTACAAGGGCAAGACCGTACACTTCTTTCCCGACTTTCCGGCGGAGGTGATGAAACGGCGACAAGCCTACGATGATGTCCGTAAGAAGCTCAAGGATGCCGGTGCAAGGATCGGTTTCATCTACCCGGCGCGGCTCCGGGTCACTCTGGGTGAATCGGACAAGGTGTTCAGCTCCCCGCGTGAAGCAGAGGCTTTTGCACAGACACTGCCCTGAATACTGCACGACCGCTGGATGTTGGTATGTGACATTGAACTGTGCATCCGCGCTTGTTGATACAAGGCTATGACCGCCACTGTTAACATTTTTCTGACACGGAGAGGGAGCGACAGGACCAGGTGTACTGACAGTGCAGTTAGGTTAGAATTTTTCTTTTCCTATGGTCCGGCAGCCTCCATGTGGAATTTTTGGGTTAGTGTGCCCACTTTGTTTGGGAAAGTGGGTCGGAGGGAGGGGGGCAACGTTCTCAGTGTTCCAGTTTGGATTTTTTATTTTATGTATTTATGTGTTAAATGTTCTAAGAGCGTACTCTGCCATTGTTTTCAATATATATGCATCCTAGTCTTTCTTCAAGAGGTGGTGTGTTGTTACTCCATGTTCGTTCTTGAATGTTGTAAGGTTTAAATGCTTCTTTAACAAGCTTTTATTTTGATAAGTGCTCTACACGGATGTACTTTATTTTGAAGGACTCTCTCTTAGAGAAGCAGGAAGTGTAGCTGTGATGAGACACATACAGAGAACATGTTTAATGTCCGCGGTTCGGCTCTGAGTTAATATAAAAGTTACCAACACCAAGGAAGCAATGCCGTAAGTCATAATTTGTGTTGCATAAATGAGTTAAAGATAAAAATAGATTATAAATATATGTTAAAAAGCAGTTTTGCATTAGATAAAAAACGATTCATATTTGCACGTATTTTACACAGAGATAGGACAGCATGTAACGATGTTGTATTTGTGTTTATTTCAGTTTTTACTCCATGTCCATGAGTAAATGAAGAGCCTACAGTAAATGATCAAGCTTACTACACGACTCTGTCATTTTTGGAGTGGAGTTTAGCTCGCTGTTGAGCTGAAGTACAGACACTTTAGTGAGAACAGCATAGTAAAAAGGCAAACATCACCGGTGTTAGCAGCTACGAAAGATGGCGGAGAGGCACAGCGATACAGCTTCAGCTTCAAGCAGGAGAAGCTCACGGACATCATGCTCCACGGCCAGCGCCACAGCACGTGCCCGTGCTAAAGCAGAGGCCGCTAAAGTAAGAGCCGCTTATGCTAATCAAGGAGCTCAACTCAAGATAGAGAAGGCTGCTAAGGAAGCGGAGCTACAGCTAGCTGCAGCTAAATTTGATGCTGAAATGGAAGCACTTACCTTCAAGCGTGAAGCTGATGCAGCTGTTGCAGAGGCTGAAGCCTTAGAGGCTATTGAAGCCAAAGGAGACTTTAAAGTGCTGGATGCCATCACAGAAGAGGAGAAAATGGAGCGCACAAGTGAGTTTGTGAAATCACAAACAGAGTTTTACTCGAACAAAAGTCAGCCAGCCACATCTGTCATTTCTCCTCCTCAAGTCTGTGACAATGCTAGCAATCCAACACAGCAAGCCCAGATAGCAGACAGTAAACAGCCATTATATGCTGACTCCATTAGCAGACCAAGATCATTGAACAGTCAAGCGGAGAGCACACCATATCCTATTAAAGATGAATATCAGCTCTCCAATAGAGAATACGATCACCAAAGACATTCAAACAGGCCTCATCTCAAATTTAATGCTTCAGCCCAGCCTTACAGTCCTCACAGCACCTCAATGGCTAATGCTAATTCAACCACAACCGAACCTCTCATACACCTCCTAGCTCGCAGAGACTTGGTGAGCTCTAGCCTATATCAGTTTGACGACAGACCTGAAAACTACCGTGCTTGGCACTCATCCTACACCAATGCCACCAGAGGGCTAGGCCTCACACCAACGGAGGAATTGGATTTACTGACAAAATGGCTTGGTAAAGAATCTGGTGAACATGTCAGACGGATGCGCTCTGTGCATGTAAATAACCCAGCAGCAGCTCTTACAAAGGCATGGGGGAGACTCCATGAATGCTATGCGGCTCCTGAAATAATTGAGAGATCATTATTCAAGAGGCTGGATGAATTTCCAAAAGTGTCGGCAAAGGACAACAAAAAACTACAAGAACTTGGTGACCTGCTCATGGAGCTACAGTGTGCAAAGGAGGATGGCGATGTCCTGGGATTGTCATATTTAGACACTGCACGTGGCATAAACCCCATCGTTGAGAGACTACCTTATGCACTTCAGGAAAAGTGGGTGTCAGCTGGCTCCAAGTGGAAGGAAGAAAATGGCGGCTGCTTTCCACCATTCTCATACTTTACCAGGTTTGTCTGTTATGAAGCAAGAAAGCGCAATGACCCAAGTTTTGTTCTTCACAGCAGTAGCACTGTATCTGCAAAACAAGATAAACTTCCCTTTAAAAGTCACAGCTCCAGAAATCCAATCTCAGTTCATAAGACCAGCATCCTTTTGGAGAGCTCAGATGCAGATACAGTAAAGAGCGACAATGACATACTTAAAACATGTCCAGTCCACAACAAACCACACCCTCTGAAGAAGTGCAGGACATTTAGAAATAAAACGCTGTCTGACAGGAAGGGCTTTCTCAGGGAGAAGGGAATATGCTTTAGATGTGTAGCCTCAACCACTCATCTAGCAAAGGACTGCAAAGGAGCAGTAAAGTGTGCTGAGTGCAATAGCAGCTTTCATGAAACAGCCATGCATCCTGGGCCAGTCTTGCAGCCATCCAGGGCTATTTCATCATCGACAGAGAACGGTGGGGAGTGGGAAGAAGACCATGCTAGTGAAGCCATTATTAGCTCCAGCTGCACAAAAATATGTGGTCTGGGCCAAATTGGCAGATCATGCTCCAAGATCTGTCTTGTAAAACTGTTTCCAAGGGGCTCTCAGGACAAAGCTGTCAAAGCTTATGTAATAATAGATGACCAAAGCAATCGGTCATTAGCAAGATCTGACTTCTTTGATCTATTTGACATAAAGGCTGAACCATCTTCATACTATCTCAAGACGTGTTCTGGCATGGTCGAGACATCTGGCAGGAAAGCTGAGGGATTTGAGATCGAGTCACTGAATGGCAATGTTAGTATTGCCCTGCCACCGCTCATCGAGTGCAACGAGATCATCAACAACAGGTCAGAAATCCCCACACCAGATGCAGCCCTGCACCACCCACACCTAAGGAAAGTTGCTAAACATATCCCAGAGTTAGACCCTCAAGCAGAGATCTTACTGTTACTTGGCAGAGACGTCATCAGAGTGCATAAAGTAAGACAACAAGTCAGCGGGCCACACAATGCCCCCTTCGCCCAACGTCTGGACTTGGGCTGGGTGCTGGTAGGAGAAGTATGCCTGGGCAACGCGCACAAACCGATGGTTACAACATTCAAGACTAATGTGCTAGAGAATGGCCGCCCTTCAATCTTCCAACCATGCACAAGTTTCCTGCACGTTAAAGAGAAAATCTGTCAAGGCGGGGAGTCACATGACAGTGTCTCCAGGACTAACAAGATCACAGAAAAGACGCTGGGACAAACGGTATTCAGCAGAACTGAATCAGACAATAAGCCTGCTCCATCCATTGAAGACATGATTTTTATAAAAACAATGGACAAGGAAGTCTACAGGGATGAAGGTAACAATTGGATTGCGCCGCTGCCCTTTAGAAAGCCACGTCAAAGACTACCTAACAACAGGCAGCAGGCAGTCGATCGTTTCACATCTCTCCAGCGAACTTTGAGAAAAAACCAAGAAATGCATGATCAGTACGTCACGTTCATGGGCAAGATTTTTAAGAATCACCACGCAGAGGTAGCACCCCCACTGGAAAAGGATGAGGAATGTTGGTACCTGCCAACATTCGGGGTGTACCATCCTCAAAAACCAGGGCAGATCCGCGTGGTCTTTGACTCCAGTGCTCGGTTCTGCAACATCTCTCTCAACGACGTGCTGCTCACAGGTCCAGACCTTAACAACTCCCTTCTCGGTGTCCTGATTCGCTTTCGCAAGGAACAGGTTGCTGCAATGGCTGATATACAGCAAATGTTCCACTGTTTCCAGGTTAGAGAGGACCACAGGAACTTTTTACGCTTCCTCTGGTACAAAGACAATGACACAACTAAACCAGTTATCGAATACAGGATGAGAGTGCATGTTTTTGGCAACAGCCCGTCTCCTGCGGTGGCCATATACGGCCTTAGAAGAGCCATCACTGAAGGTGCAGGCAAATATGGAGAGGACACAGTCCAGTTTGTGAAAAGACATTTCTATGTCGATGACGGACTCCTTTCTGTACCGACTGATGCTGAAGCTATTGACCTGCTAAGGAGGACCCAAGCCTCGCTTGCTGAGTCAAACCTGCGTCTCCATAAATTTGCCTCAAACAATCAAGCCGTCATGGCAGCCTTTGCAGCTGAAGACTGCGCTAAAGGCGTAAAAGACTTTGACTTTAGTGAGCAAGCCATGCCTACTCAACGTAGCCTGGGAATGTTATGGGAGATAGCAGGAGACACTTTCACCTTTGCTGTATCTTCAGCAAATAAGCCGTTCACCCGCCGAGGAGTGCTCTCCACAGTTAACAGTGTTTTTGATCCCTTGGGATTGCTAGCCCCGGTTACAATCCAAGGAAGAGCCCTGCTTCGAGAACTTACTGCAGACCAGTCTGCTTGGGACAGTCCAATCTCGCCTGAGAAGCTCCCTAAATGGACGGCCTGGCGAGACTCCCTCCAGGACCTGAAAGACCTGCATATGCCGCATGCATACACAAAAACCTCCCTCACCAAGGCAGTACACACAGAGTTATGTGTGTTTTCTGATGCTTCCACAAAAGCAATAGGTGCAGTGGCGTACCTTAAAGCAGTGCAAAGAGATGGACATGTTGACATAGGCTTTGTAATGGGAAAGTCAAAGCTAGCACCTCAGTCCGAGCCCACCATCCCAAGACTCGAGCTTTGTGCTGCCGTCTTAGCCGTAGAGATGGCGGAGCTCATCCAGGATGAACTAGACATTGAGCTAAATGAAACTAAGTTCTACACAGATAGTAAAGTAGTCTTAGGCTACATATGTAATGAGACTAAGAGATTCTATGTGTATGTCCATAACAGGGTGCAGCGAATCCGTCAGTCCACAAAGCCTGCTCAGTGGCACTATGTACACACTGATGACAATCCAGCCGACTATGCATCTCGCTCAGTACCTGCATCACATCTGGGAAAGACCATTTGGTTTTCTGGACCTACCTTCCTGTGTAAGCCGCCTGCAGAAAAAACAGGAAAAGGTCAGTCATTTGAGTTAGTTGAACCTGAAAATGACATTGAAATACGACCACAAGTCAAAACCTATGCTACGCAGCTGAAAGAGAAAGGTCTTACCGTGCAAAGATTTCAGCGTTTCTCCACCTTCAGCTCTCTCCTAAGAGGTGTAGCACTCCTGATCCATATTGCACGATCCTTCAAACAGAACAATGTCAGTAAATGCAAAGGATGGCACGTTTGTAACCTGCCTCGCACTCCAGATGAGCTGTCCCAGGCGAAAGAGGTTGTCATCAAGGCTACACAAAGAGCAGCCTTCTCAAAGGAATTCACAACCCTCCAACAAAGCAGCCAAATTCCGAATAGCAGCAGTCTTCAGCCCCTTAGTCCAATCCTCGAAGGTGGTCTGATTTGTGTTGGAGGACGGCTTAAACATGCACATGTGAGTGTAGGAGAAAAGAATCCAGCGATCCTGCCTAAAGACAGCCACGTCTCTGTACTGCTAGTAAGACACTATCACAGCCAAGTGAAACATCAAGGCCGCCACCTGACAGAAGGAGCAGTTAGGGCGGCAGGTCTGTGGATCTTGGGAGGAAAGACTCTTATCAACTCAGTAATACACAAATGTGTGACCTGCAGGAAGCTGCGTGGAAAACTCCAAGAGCAACGCATGGCAGACTTACCTCCAGAGCGCCTCCAAACTTGCCCTCCTTTCACCTATGTGGGACTGGATGTTTTTGGGCCCTGGTCTATTGTGACTAGATGCACACGAGGAGGACATTCAGAGAGCAAACGGTGGGCTATTATTTTCAGCTGCATGAGTTCAAGGGCCATTCATATTGAAATAATCGAGTCACTGAGTACATCAAGTTGTATTAATGCTCTCAGGCGCTTCTTTGCGATCAGGGGACCCGCGAAGCAGCTGAGGTCAGATTGCGGAACCAACTTCATAGGAGCCTGCAATGAACTGGGGCTCAGCAAAGATCAGAGAGACACCAGTGTACAGAGGTATCTTAGCCAGCAAGGATGCTCTTGGGAGTTCAACCCTCCTCACAGCTCACACATGGGCGGCTCCTGGGAGAGAATGATTGGCATGGCCCGAAGGATCATAGACTCTATGTTGCTTCAAGATAATGTCCAGCTGACACATGAAGTATTGTGCACGCTCATGGCCGAAGTGACAGGAATCATGAACTCAAGACCACTCATTCCTGTATCTACAGATCCAGACTCTCCATTCATACTCTCACCTTCAGCTATTCTCACACAGAAAACTGGAGTCCCACCTCCTATAGGAGACTTCACAGAGAAGGATCTGTACACCAAGCAATGGAGACAAGTTCAAGCTTTAGCTGATCAGTTCTGGAGACGTTGGAGTCGTGAATATCTGCCTACCTTGCAAAAGAGAAAGAAGTGGACAGAGTCCAAAAGAAATCTGCAGGAAGGAGATATTGTCTTGCTGAAGGACAGTCAAGCTGCTCGCAACAACTGGCCAATGGCTAGGATCACATGCACCTTTCCAGGAAGAGATGAAAGGGTGCGAAAGGTGGAGGTGAAAACCATGGACCAAGGTTATACAAAAACCTTCCATAGACCAGTGACTGAAGTAGTTCTGCTTCTACCTAAAGAGGAATGATGTTCAGGACTTGTATAGTAATCAAACAGTGACCTCTTAAAGGTCAGGTGGGGAGTGTGTTGTTACTCCATGTTCGTTCTTGAATGTTGTAAGGTTTAAATGCTTCTTTAACAAGCTTTTATTTTGATAAGTGCTCTACACGGATGTACTTTATTTTGAAGGACTCTCTCTTAGAGAAGCAGGAAGTGTAGCTGTGATGAGACACATACAGAGAACATGTTTAATGTCCGCGGTTCGGCTCTGAGTTAATATAAAAGTTACCAACACCAAGGAAGCAATGCTGTAAGTCATAATTTGTGTTGCATAAATGAGTTAAAGATAAAAATAGATTATAAATATATGTTAAAAAGCAGTTTTGCATTAGATAAAAAACGATTCATATTTGCACGTATTTTACACAGAGATAGGACAGCATGTAACGATGTTGTATTTGTGTTTATTTCAGTTTTTACTCCATGTCCATGAGTAAATGAAGAGCCTACAGTAAATGATCAAGCTTACTACACGACTCTGTCATTTTTGGAGTGGAGTTTAGCTCGCTGTTGAGCTGAAGTACAGACACTTTAGTGAGAACAGCATAGGTGGTGGTGTTACTTTCACTAGCTGGAATGTTCGTGGTTTGGGACATGTACTGAAACGAGCTAAGGTTTTCTCTCATTTAAAATCTCTATCAGCTGATATTGTATTTCTCCAGGAAACGCATATTAAACTCACTAGGGCTAACTGGCTCAGATGTAGTTGGGCCAGTCAGATTTTCCAGTCCACATTCTCTAGCAAAGCCCGTGGTGTGGCAATTTTGATGCGCAAAACCATCCCATTTAGACATATTTCTACTGTGCGTGACCCGAATGGCAGATATATCCTGGTCACAGGTTACATTTATTCTTTTCATGTTACACTTTTGAATGTATATGGCCCAAACTTTGATGACCCAAATTTCTTTACTAAGATATTTAATTTATTGGCCAACTCTTCTGATACACATATGATCATTGGCGGTGACTTTAATTGTGTACTTGATCACTTTTTGGATAGATCAGCTCAAACTAATCAGTCACCTTCAGCTGCTTCCACTGTTGTAAACAACCTGATATCCTCCATGAACCTAGTTGACATCTGGAGACTTCAACATCCTACATGTAGAGATTACTCATTTTTTTCACAGAGGCATAAATCTTATTCACGGATCGATTACTTCTTGTTAGACTCTAATTTGATATCAAACGCAATCTCGGCCACATATCATAATATTTTAATCTCGGATCACTCCCCAACCTCTTTAGTCCTTGACTTTAATCACAGTAAACAGCAGTATAACTGGCGCTTTCACCCATCTTTACTTTGTAACCCGACCTTTAATCAGTTCATTTCTTGTAAAATTTCAGAATTTTTGGAAATTAATGATAACTTAGAGGTCACAGACTCTACCTTATGGGAGGCCTTCAAGGCTGTAATTAGAGGACATATAATCTCCTTTGAAATCTCTATGAAAAAAGAAAACAAAAAACGCCTTTCGGAAATTGAAAAGGAACTAACAAATTTGGAAGCTATTCATAAATCCTCCGCAAACCCTTCTACGCTAAGGAATATTCTTAAGCTGAAATATGAATACAACACCATTTTATCCGACCAGATGCAGGACCAATTGTTTAAACTAAAACAAAAATTTTTTGAACTGGGGGACAAACCCCAGAAATTACTAGCTCGACAACTAAGGGGTGTACAAGCCAGCAGGTCCATACATAAAATCAGATCAAAATCTGGGAAAATGTTAATTGATCCTAAAGGCATAAATGACCGCTTCAGGGAATTCTATCAGCAGCTATATACATCAAGAGCTAAGGGTAACATCTCAGATTGGTTGGAATGTCTGAACCTCCCTAAATTGAGTGATGCAGCATGTGAGTCATTAAATGCAGAGATCACTATTCAAGATATTCTAGATGCAATAAAATCATTTCCCAATGGTAAATGTCCTGGCCCAGATGGCCTTGGCATAGACTTGTATAAAAAGCATGCAGAGAAATTAGCTCCTCTCTTGTTGAGGATGTTCACCCACTCTTGTGACTTTCAGAAATTTCCAAGCACCTTATATGAGGCTAACATTTCTTTGATATTGAAAGAAGGTAGGGATGAAACAGACCCTGCATCTTTTAGACCAATTGCACTGCTAAACTCTGACATGAAAATTTTTACAAAACTCTTAGCTAACAGATTAAACAAACACATTCCCTCTATTATCCACACGGACCAAACTGGCTTCATCCCTAATAGATTCTCTTTTTTCAATGTCAGAAGGCTAATGAATATACTGTACCATCACTATGACAAGGATCAAAAGGTTGCCGCCCTCTGTTTAGATGCAGAGAAGGCTTTCGATCAGCTGGAATGGCCATATATGTGGAAGGTTTTAGAGGAATTTGGATTTGGCTCCCAATTTGTTTCATGGATTAAGATAATATACGCCCACCCTTCTTCTACCATTCTGACAAATCAAGAAAAGTCAGCCCCATTCTTTCTACACCGGGGAACCCGTCAGGGCTGTCCCCTCAGCCCTCTACTCTTTGCAATTGCTATTGAACCACTTGCTATCAGTATTAGACAACATCCTTCTCTTGCACCTATACGGCTCGGCGGTGTGGACCACCATATTTCCCTGTACGCAGATGACGTTGTGGTCCTTCTCTCACAACCTGAGCAGTCTATCCCCGTTCTGTTGGACCTCATAAGGTATATGTTAAGGTATATGAGAAAGGAAAAAGAACAAGGAATAAAGAAAAACCCGTTGATAGGGTTAATATGATAAGTCGCTGCCATTGTTGTCTTTGTTTCCATCCTGTTATCTCTCTTCTCCCCACCCTACTCCCAGTTAGCAGACTAAATACATAGAGTTGTTCAAACAAAATAACTAGCATACATATACAAAGCACAGGTAGAAAAACAAACAAACAAACAAAAACAAAACAAAACACAAAGCAAAACAAAAAAGTAAAACAAACAAACAAACAAACAAAAACATACACTCATTCATTCATTCACTCATTCTACTCAAGCCCAGAAATCTCAAGATCACTATTAATTCATGCAGAACACATCTTATGACATTTTGACATTTTGTACAAGACTCAAAATTCCAAATAGGACAAAGATATAATTCATTGTACAGCCAAACACGAAAATAAAAATATTGTTCTTATAATAAGATTTCAATTTTTTTAATCAAGTTTGACCAACAGTTGATGTTTTGTACTTTAGCAGAGTGTAATCGCGCTGTAGAAAGCTCCAGCTGTGCAATATCCTTAAAGGAAAGAAGCCATTCCTTGGTTGATAGTACATGTGGGGTTTTTCAGCGGCAAGCTATTATCCTTTTGGCTGCTGTAAGTCCCGCCAACAAAAGACGGCTGTTATTTATTGTTAATTGCATAGAAAAGTCATTGAGGAATAGTAAAGACGGTGAACAAGGAACAGCTCTCTCCATAACATCAGATAATATATTAGAAATGTTCTTCCATAAACTGTTGACCTCCGGGCACTGCCAAACGGAATGAAAAAATGTACCAATGGTATTGCCTGGGCAGAAATCACAGAATGGGTTATTTTTAAGTTTCATTTGATGAAGTCTTTGAGGTGTAAAATAAGATCGATGGATAAATTTATAGTGAATCATCTGATGGTTTGGATTTCTGGATGAAATGGTGATATTAGACCAGATAGATTGCCAGTTTAGTTCTGTGGAAACATCAATATCACTTTTCCAGATTCTGTCTAAAGGCAGATGTTTATAAGAAGCCTCAGCTATCAGTTTGTATAGGTCAGAGGCTATACCTTTGTTTTTATCTTTAGTGCTCAATTTCATGTGGAATGGATGATCTTCTAGTTCAGAGTCCCATGGAACACCTTGAGCGCGCATTGCTGCACGTAACTGTAGATAAAAAAAAAAGGAAGTACCCGGAAGGTCAAAAAGTCTTTGTAGTTCCTGGAATTCAAGGAGACCTCATTTCCCTGTAATGTCTTGAAGCGTGTTTATTCCTCTATCACTCCACTGGGGAAAGGAAATTGGTTTCCCGTCTATTAGAAGACCAAAATTATGAAATATGGGAGACTGACGGAAAAATTTAGAATGTATTTTTGCAACTTGTTGGACTTTACCCCAAACATTGAGAAGGTGGGAAATAATTGGTCCAAAATCCTGTTTCACTACCTTATGTATTATATTGGAATATATCAGATTATGAAGTTTGTATGGACATGTTAACTTTTCCTCAATGGGGCGCCATGAAACGAGACTATTTGGATTTAGCCATACAGCAAGTGAACGTAGGACAAAGCACCATGAATACCACTCAAAATTTGGCAGGTTCACACCTCCTGCTGATTTGTGCCTGTGCAACGTGGATGTTTTAATTCTGGATTTTTTATTATTCCAGAGAAACTGGTTTATTGTGGAGTTTAACTTTTTCCAATAATTATTTGGAGGGATAAGAGGTAACATTGAACTTATGAAATTTACCCGTGGCAAGATATTCATCTTAATCACCGATAATCTAGACTGGAAGGAAATAGGGAGTTTTCCCCATTTCATTAAATCTTCCTGCACATCCTGCAAAATCTTATTATAATTGTTTATAGTTATTAAATCCAAAGAAGGAAAAATAGAAACACCTAAATATTTAAAGTTAGTAACAACAGGTATAGGAAAATTTAAAGTGAGAGTCTGATCACTTTGCTCACCCAGTGGCATTAATGCTGACTTGCTCCAATTGATTTTATATCCAGAAATTTTACGAAAGGTGTTAAATATTTTCATCAGGTGTGGGAGGGATTTTGACAGATTCCTTATAAAAATCAAGATATCATCTGCAAAAAGAGAAATAACATGCGGTGTGCCATATACTCTGATGGGCTCTATAACCTCTGTCGTGTCCCAAGTATACCCTTTAACAGGATAATTGGACCAGCTCTCCGTTTCTAGGGTTAGGTTCTAACTGCTCATGGGTATTACCCAGTGAGTTCAGCAGAACAGCTTAAGCTGGTGGTGAGGGGACTCGCCTAGCTCTCACTGTCTTCTTCCAGACGCCTATCCCGCTTACTCTGACCGAAAACTAAACTAAGTAGCCTCGTAGCCTAGCCTTCCAACCAGTCACGCCTGTTAATGACAGCTCCCTCCTCTGTATACGACAGCACTTGGTGAATTGCTAGGTTAAGTTTAGAGGTCAGGACAAGCAGACCCCAGGGACCTGTTTAAAAATCTATTTTCTTTGTAACTAGAACAACCCGTCAGAACCTTTAGATTTCATGCACACAATTGCTTAACTTTTTACATCAATGAGGAGTCCTATGTGTTCATATAATCAATTTAAAAATACAGACAATTTCTCTTTAAATGCTTATCCAGTGTTTATTATATGTTATCAGCAGGGTTACAGCAACAGCAAGTGATTAATTCTTATATATCAAACATTCCTGATTATGGTTAACTAATTGGGTTAATAAAACAATGCTGAGCTCTTTTAAGACTAATTACCCGATTGTGTGTTTTTGGGAAAGGAGAGGGCAGGCAACCCGGCCGCGGCCACCACGCCCAGTCCTGACTTGGGTGCAATAGAGTTCCTTAAGGAATGATAACTCCGTACAAAGTTTCAATATATCCAATAAGTACTCCACACAACCCAAGGGGAGTCGAACAGCTCTGGATCCAAATCAGTCTCACAAATTAATCCTTTAGTTATTCTTGGGCCTTTGAGGGAAAGTTCGACAATCCAATGCAGCGATGGTACAACTCAAGTTCCTCTTTTAGAAAGCCCCCGACATTCCGGCTGTCAGTGAGCAGGGCGGCCTGACCGGTCACTCCTGCGGCCGTTCCTCTCTTTCTGAGCAGAGGATGTGTTTCACTAATCCCTTTTCGAACGAATTTGTAGACTGTCCAGAACTCTTCTCGGCTGTAGAGTAAAATCCCTCAATACGGGACAAAGGTAAAACAGATCCAACTTCGACGATGTTCCCCGAAGAACTCCGTTAGACTGTCTCTGTATCTCACCTTTATACTCTCGAATTCTCCCGTTTTTTCACATGACTTCTCCCCTCCCAACACACTTTTAACAGTAGCACACACACATTTTAGTCAGCTCCGTGACATGTTTCAGACATTACTTAATTTCCTACTGACATATAAGGAAGCTGCATCCGCTCTGTCGGGGCTTGTGAGGACTCATCCTCACTAGCAGGCCTCAAGGTCACTTCCCTTTTCTAACTACGCAGTTTAAATTCTGTCACAAAACATCATTTTATGTTACTTTAATCATCACAAACTTCAAATCAATTCTCAAACTTTAATTTCATAAATCACTTTTAATCATTACAACTCTTAAGTATTAAGCAGAAGCATTTGATTATGTTACTTTACTATATTTCAGCCTATGCATTTGACCTTTCACACACCAGCGTCTCTGCTTCATGGCTGCTTCTGGGATCTCAAAACTTGATCCCATTCGACACCCCCTTCTTGAGATCTCAGACTGCCATATCCAATTCAAGGGAAAAGCTCTTCGTCCTTCTCAGGTGCTGAAACAACCACCACATCACATGACGGCCCTAGTACATCCCCATCTCTCGAGATGACGACCCCTTCTTTCTGCACGACACTCCTAAGGCCCTTTGGTGAATTTGCCCAACTGCTGAGCACATTCCATTCTCCTTGGTCAAGCATTTCAGGTTGCATCATGATCACCTCCCGCTGCTCCTGCCTCGGTGAAACGGCCATCTTTGTTTCCACTGCCGCAGCCAAGGCCTCCATCTCCCCGTCTTCAGTTGGATCTGGTGAAGATATCGGGCTCCACTGCGACTGGTAATTCCACTCTTTGTTTTCCTCCTCCATGTACTCCTCTGTATACGACAGCACTTGGTGAATTGCTAGGTTAAGTTTAGAAGTCTGGACAGTGGACTCCAGGGATCTGTTTAAAAATCTATTTTCTTTGTAACTAGAACAACCCGTCAGAACCTTCAGATCTTATGCACACAATACTCAAGGCGCTACGAGAGGCTTTGAGGAAAAATGTCGTGAGCCAAGTATACCCTTTAACAGGATAATTGGACCAGCTCTCCGTTTCTAGGGTTAGGTTCTAAACTGCTCATGGGTATTACCCAGTGAGTTCAGCAGAACAGCTTAAGCTGGTGGTGAGGGGACTCGCCTAGCTCTCACTGTCTTCTTCCAGACGCCTATCCCGCTTACTCTGACCGAAAACTAAACTAAGTAGCCTCGTAGCCTAGCCTTCCAACCAGTCACGCCTGTTAACGACAGCTCCCTCCTCTGTATACGACAGCACTTGGTGAATTGCTAGGTTAAGTTTAGAAGTCCGGACAGTGGACTCCAGGGATCTGTTTAAAAATCTATTTTCTTTGTAACTAGAACAACCCGTCAGAACCTTCAGATCTTATGCACACAATTGCTTAACTTTTTACATCCATGAGGTGTTTCAGGTGATTAATTTAAAAGTCTGGACCATTTCTCTTTAGATGCTTATCCAGTGTTTATTGCATATTATTGGCAAGGTTACAGCAACAGCAGATGATTATATCAAAAATTCCTGATTATGGGTAACTAATTAGGTTAATAGAACAATGCTGAGCTCTTTAAGACTAATTACCCGATTGTGTGTTTTTGGGAAAGGAGAGGACAGGCAACCCGGCCGTGGCCACCACGCCCAGTCCTGACTTGGGTGCAATAGAGTTCCTTAAGGAATGATAACTCCGTACAAAGTCTCAATATATCCAATAAGTTCCCCACGCAACCCAAGGGGAGTGAACAGTCCAGATCCCAAATCAGTCTTGCAAAAATCCTTTTAATCCTTGGCTTCGTTGTGGAAAAGTTTCAATAATCCAATACGATGGCAAAATGAGCTGAGGAAAGTCCCTGATTCTCCTAGCACAGGCTGAACGGCCTGAACAGGCCTCTTCTTCTGCTTCCCCTTGCAGAGGGAAGGATATATTGCACTGTTCCATCTTCAACAAAATTGCAGACCGATCTAAACTGTTCTTTTTCTTAGTAGAGTAAAACTCTACTTATCCTGGACTAACGCCAGATCCAAACATCTTCTGCGATGTCCCCGGACAACTCCGTTTAATCTGCGTCTGTCTCTCATTTTTATACTTTTCTATATTCCTCAGAGACACATGCACCTTTCTCTCCTCCCAAAACACACTTTCTAAACATTAGCTCATTGTCTCAGTTAGCTCAGTCGCATGATTCATGATTCATACTTTCCAAAACTTCAGACATTGTCTCATCCAGTCTGGTTTTCTACTTCCTCTTTCTGGTTGCTACACAGTAAGAGGACTTCCTCTTTTTCTGTCAGCTGCTCAGATAAACATATTAGAATTACTTCAAATCTCATTGATATCATATATTTAGAATCATCACATCATCTGAATCAACTGAGACAACTTTCCAATCACTTGATCATTACAAGTTATTGAAAACTTAAGCAAACACACTTGAGCACAGACATTTTACTCCATGTCCTGTTCCTAAACTGATACACAGCTAAGTTCCTCTTTTTAGCCTGCAGAACTCTGGTTACAAAGAATCACTTTTAATCTTCCCAAAAATTATAAACTGTTTCAAATCATCACTAAACACAAGAATAATTTCAAATCATCATTAAGCCTAAGCGCAATCATATCATTTTATTTACTTAGCCTCTGTATATGGCTGCTCTGGGATCTCAAACCTTGGCTCCACTTGACACCTCTGATTGCCTTATTGCCTGAGCTACAGGCTCTAATCACAGCGAAAATAAAAGGGGAGACAAAGGGCATCCTTGGCGCGAAGATCTAGACACTGGGAACCTCGAAGAGCAGATATTACCAGTTATCACTACAGCAGAAGGGTTAACATATAACAGTCTAATCATAAAAATAAAATTATCACTAAAGCCCATGTGTCGGAGCACAGACCACAAGTAGCACCACTCCAGCCGGTCAAAAGCTTTCTCCGCGTCCAAAGAAAGAACAGAACCGTTATTTCTTGAATTGGAGTTTATGATATGGAGTAGGCGACGGACATTATCCGAAGCTAGTCTTGATTTCATAAACCCGGTCTGATCATGGTGAACAAGACGGGGCATATAGCGCTCTAACCTGGATGCCAAAACCTTTGCATACAGTTTGATTTCAGAGTTAAGAAGACTTAGAGGTCTGTAAGATGAGCAATCAACAGGAGGCTTATCTTTCTTCAAAAGAAGAGAAATTATAGCCATATTAGAACTTGTAGAGAAAGATCTTTTACAAATAGAAGTTTTTATCATATCCAACAAGGATAAGGATCCCAGGTTAATTTTCAAATTTAATTTTCTTGCTAAATTGGATAAGCTGAAAGGGGATATTGATAAGTGGCGCACCCTCCCCCTCTCTATGGTGGGTCGAATAAATGCTATCAAAATGATATCGCTGCCGAGATTTCTCTACCTATTTCAAAATCTCCCTATTTTTCTAACAAAATCATTCTTTAAATCAATTGAATCAGTGGTCATACCTTTTATCTGGGGCTTTAAAACCCATAGAATATCAAAAACTCACTTATACAAACCTAAAGAGTTGGGAGGATTAGGATTACCGTGTTTCCAACATTATTACTGGGCTGCAAATCTAAGGGCTCTTGTTTACTGGCAGGATGAGTATAACCTGGATGGTACGGCAGATATTCCAGCTTGGGTTGCAATTGAAAAGAAGTGCATTATAAATAGTTCTCTGCATGCACTCCTTTTTTCAACATCCAACCTGCCCACAGGCACAAAGGTGAACAACCGGATAATTTCTAATTGTCTCAGAATCTGGTTACAAATTAAAAAGTACTGCAAGTTGCCAGGCACTTCCTTCCACGCTCCAATTCACCACAATCATGCATTTCCTCCATCACTTTCAGATGCAACTTTCGATAGCTGGAGGTTAAAAGGCATGGTCACTTTAAAAGATCTGTACATTAATAAGAAATTTGCCTCCTTTGCCCAGCTAAAAGACAAGTTTTCTCTGCCATCAACACATTTCTTTAGATATTTACAAATCAGAAACTATGCCCGTCAAAGTTTGCCTAATTTTGAAAACCTCCCTGAGGAAACAAGGGTTTACTCACTCCTGCTGGGACCGCCTGACTCCAAAGGCTTGATCTCAAAATTTGTCAAAATATTTCTTGAACATGTTAACTTTGATACACAATCTTTGAGGTCGGCCTGGGAGAAAGAGCTGGGGTTGCAGATTGATAATAAGGATGTTTGGGAGGAGAGCCTCAGCAGAATACGCTCCTGTTCCATTAATGCTAGACACCAGTTAACTCAATTTAAGGTAATGCACAGACTACATTACTCAAAAGTTAAATTAAATAGAATTTATCCTACAATCTCCTCTCTGTGTGACCGGTGCAGATCTGCGGAAGGCTCTCTAACCCACCTTTTTTGGACCTGCCCAAAACTGCATAACTTTTGGTGTGAAATATTCCAGTGGTTTTCTGAAATCTATGACACCGTGTTTAGCCCTGACCCTCAGGTAGCAATATTTGGATATTCTCTCTCCTTACAAAACCACAGCCTCTCAGTGCAAAGCACTATCATGTATGGAATGGTAATCGCCAAGAGACTGATTTTAAGACTCTGGAAATCGGACACCGTGCCTCAGTTTAAGGCGTGGCTGATGGAACTGACTAGCTTATTACATATGGAGAAAATCCGATACAGTGTCATGGACAAGCTTAATAGATTTTATACCATATGGCAACCATTTTTGGATCGTCTTGCCTGGCCTGATGGACACTCCAACACACCCACAGTGGCCCACTCACCTCGACCTTGAAAATCTTTGGTCTGTGGTACTTTAGTGATACAAAATGTATTTTGTTGTTCTTTGTACGCTCAGTTCTGTCTTTGTTTATGTTAGTCTTTGTCTACTTCTGTTTTCCTTAAAAAGCTGAATAAAAATATTGTTCAAAAAAAAAAAACAAAAAAAAACATCCATGTAAATTAAACTGTAAAATCAGGTAAAATATTACGACAGAAGTAAAATATAATAAAATATATTATGAAAAAAGACAAAATATGTTTGAATACAGGATTATATATTTAAAATAAATATATTCACATAACAAATGAGGACTACTGTAGGTTTTTGTGCAGCTGCTCAACCAACTTCACTCACTGTGTCTCTCGAGCACAATAATAAACAGCAGAATCTTCAGTCTTCAGACTGTTCATCTGCAGATACACCTGCTGTCTGTTGTTGTCTCTGGAGATGGTGAATCGGCCTTGAACTGACTGAGAGTAGTATTTGGTGCCACCACTCGGGCTACTAATGTAAGCGATCCACTCCAGTCCTTTTCCAGGAGCCTGTCTGACCCAGACCATATCATAGCTGCTGAATGTGAATCCAGATCCTGTACAGGTCAGTCTGTGGGATTCTCCAGGTCTTTTAACTGCAGCTCCAGATTCTGTCAGAGTCTGACCATCAACACCTGTAAAAGCAGAAAACAATCCATGTCATGTAGTACATTGGTGGTATAAATGAGAATCTGTCAGATCAATATCAGTGTAAATGTTCATCTGTCCAGCAGAGAGTTAAGAGCAGCAGAGCTGTCCTACAATCCATCATGTTAAACTGTGTGTCCACTGTTCTCTGTCATCCTCACTGCAGTCACATAAGTACAAGACATTTGAGTTTTGCATTGACTCCACCTCACAGGAAGGATCATATTGAACTAGAACTGACTGGATTCTCACTGACAGAAACTACAGAATAAATTTAATGTATAAAAGTGATGCCTACAAAAGTCCTGTAAGTACACTGGTTCACGTAAAAGTTTTAATTTTAAATGTCATCTAATGTGAATATTTTTATTTCTTCATAATAAACTAACAACAAGTGACAACTTTCTGTACCAAATACTGTAACATAAATGTAAAACTGTTGGTTTTATCCTGACAGTAAGTCACACAATATTCAGTCCAGCAGGGAGAAAAACATTTCAGCAGAAACAAAATGAAGAAAACTGTTGACAATGATGTTTAATCATTAATTATAGGTTCAGCTAAAAACATGTAATCTCTCAATAAATGGATTCCATGAATTCATATTTTCCAGTCAGTAAAAGTGAAACAAATATAAAGTGTGTTCCTTTGTGTAAAGCTCAAAGACTTGTTTTCTCTGCAGTCAAAGTCTAGAACTATGTTTTACATGGACTTTTCCTCACAGACAGGATGAAGTTTGAACTTGTCCCCCAACAAAATGTGACCTTTGCAAGTTTAAGAAGTAATATTAAGTTTTGTTTGTATCAGTCATAATAAATAGTGATTTAAACATAGGAATCAATATAAAGTGTTTACATTTCATTGAATAAAGTATCAAATCCTCATGAGATCCAGCTGCCAGCAGCTGTATCAGAACTTTACAGAACATTATATGTTGTTAAAGTGATGAGAGTTCTTCTGTCCTTATACACTGTATTCAAAGTGGTAAAGTGAAAACTAAGAGAAGCTGCAGAATAATAGATGCATTTATCATTTATGTGTCTTCTTAAATGAGGACATGCAGAGCAGCTAAACTCCTGGTCTCTGATTATCTTGTTCTTTCTTGTTTTGTATTTTATTGCTAAATAGACTTGAACTCTTTTTAACAGTGAAGTGGTCTGAACTGATTCCTGGTCTGAGGGCTCATCCTCTGGTGGCTTCATGTTCCAAGTGTTCAGGCTCTGAGGGGTTTTTGTTCAGGTCTACTGATCATTTGAGTCACTGTGTGTATCTGGCACAGTAATACACAGCAGAGTCTTCAGGCTGCATATTCTGTCCGTTTAGAGCCACTGTGTTGCTGGAAGAATCTTTGTTGCCACTGAACTTGTCCTTTAGTGAACCTTTAAAGGTTGTGTCCCGACCAATCCACTCCAGTCCTTTTCCTTCAGGTTGTCTGATCCAATGTGTCCAGTAGCTGCTCACAGAATAAGAGACCTGACAGGTGATGGAGAGACGTTGACCTGGCTGCACAGTTACAGATTGTAGCTGTGTCAACTGTTCACTCTTCACACCTGTTAACAAAAGAAAATTCATTGTGACAAATGATCAGTTTGTGTTGTAAAAGAAGAACAAATATCCAGATGTTATAAGAGACTCACGTCCAGCTGCAAAGAGCAGAAACAGAGCAAACACAAACATGGTTGATGGTGAAAGTGTGGTGCTGTGAACTCCACTCTGCAGTGTGATGTGAAGTTTTTATAGCTGAGTAACAAAGGAGGCCACTGAGTTTGCATAGAATCAAACATATGAAGCATCAGAGTAAGTGGAGCCAATCAGAACATGTGGACAGTTGAACATTTTTCATTCTTCTTGCTTTGTGCTGCTGATGTTGGAAAATCAACTGCTGATAGATTTCAGCATTTTTTGGACCCTTATTATTTTTGTCTCCTTTCATGGCCACCTTGATATGCCTCTTTTTTACAGACAAATCTGTGTCAATCTAAAGGCAGGTCTCTACTCTGAGCCCTGTTTCAGCTCTTTGGTTCATCAACTAATGCTAATACTAAAGACACAAAGCTGTCCAAGAGAAGTTTAGTTGCTAAATGTCCAGAAACTGCTTGTCTGATGTTCAGGAATTAAAATCGGAATTAATAAGTGTGGTTTTAACACCAAACTACACAAACTATACACTGATGCCATAAATAATGAAATTCCTCATTTATTTCTAATTTTTTCATGTGAGGAAGGTTTGATGAGCACAGTAGGAAATTTAGCTTCTCACATCCAGACTATTAATTTCTATTACCTGCCTGTGAGACCTTTAGGAGACAGTAGCACCAGGCTAAAAACATCATTTAAAATATTAAGGAGTATTTAGAAAGTCAATTTCATTATTATTTTATTGCAGCATGATAATTCACTGAGTATCAGTGTTGCTTTCCAGACACTCCTGGACACACAGATGCAAAACAAACCCAATAAATCAGGACACCATTATACTGGAGACTGTATTTTTACAAATAGTGTGTTCAAGTTAAGATGCAGCAACCTGACAAGAAGTTTTAGTGACAAGATATGAAGATATTATGTAGAATATGTGCTTAAAATCTATGTTTAGTAACAATTATTTCTCAGATTATGCCTTTAAAAACAACTGATTTGTCAGTGGTTACAAAAGATGTTTAGGTGTGAAGGAATGATCTAAACTGAGGATGTTATTCATGTCTGATGAGGACTGTAGGTTTTTGTACAGCCACAGACTTGCAGAGAAAGTTGGAGCATGAACACAAATGTAAATAGTTGTGAAGTGAAAGTGGTGAGACTATATGCAACATGCTGATGCTGTAGTGAACAGGACAATGTGTGCTTTGTTATCTGTCAAATAGCATGTATGAAACAGGTGTTTGTGTCACATTCAGGAAGATTCCAACAAGTAGAAAGTAGTCAGAGAACATGAGAAGTGAGTGTGAAGCTGAACAACAACTTGAAGCTCCACTTCTTCTCTCAATCCACAGATTTTGAACAGCATTTGTGTAAATATCTACAGTTCATCAAAGCATGTGGACAGTTGTGTCTCTGTGATCCTCTCTGCAGTCTGATAAGTAGGTGGAATTAATGTGAGCTTTGCATTGACTCCTCCTCACAGGAACAATCTCACCTCTTGTTTGGTGAAACTAGGATGAATGTTTACTCATAGAAGCTTTAACTTTATTGTTGGGGCATGTGAATGTAGGAAGAAGGAGTCAGTAGGTTTTTGTACAGCTGTTCAACCAACTTCAGTCACTGTGACTCTCTAGCACAATAATAAACAGCAGAATCTTCAGTCTTCAGGTTGTTCATCTGCAGAAACAGCTGCTCTTTGTAATTGTCTCTGGAGATGGCAAACCTGCCTTGGACTGACTGAGAGTAGTAATTGCTGCTGTCATCCTTCGTCTCAGTAGTGATCCACTCCAGTCCTTTTCCAGGAGCCTGTCTGATCCAGACCATCCAGTAGCTGCTAAATGATATTCCAGAGGTTGTACAGGTCAGTCTGTGGGACTCTCCAGGTCTTTTAACTGCAGGTTCAGACTCTGTCAGAGTCTGACCATCAACACCTGTGAAAACAAGGAAAATAATCAGTAACATTTTACAGACATCTTTAACTGAAGATCAGTGAGAGTGTTCACCTGTCCAGCAGAGAGTTAACAGCAGCAGTCCTGTCCTGTAGTCCATCATGTTAAACTGTGAGTCTGTGATTCTCTCTGCAGTCTGATAAAAAGAGGTGGAAGACATCTGAGCTTTGCATTGACTCCTCCTCACTGATACTTCACTTCATGTCTTGTGAAAATGCAAAGATGAATGAATCAATGATTTAAATGTACTGTATCTAAATGCTTTATAAGAAATTACTCTTGAGTTCTCTCCTCTTCCTGTTAATATATCAGTGATGTAAGTGAAAGCTCTGAGCAGCATCTTTGCTTTATATTAGGAAATACTGAAATGATTGAATATACCTTTATAGGAGCTTTTTATGAGCACAATACAGATATAATACACTTATTAAAGTTCATTTTTGTATCCCAGAAGATTATAAACTTAACCACTGTTTCATGTTCTGTACTGAAATCAAAGTTAATTCTATTAAAAATCAATTGAACTGATACAGAAACTATTTGTTGTTGTTAAGCCATGGATTTTATTTTACACTTAAAATACATAATAACTGGTAACATTCTTTTAAAGTAACCACAGCATTGTATTAATGTAATAATTAATATAATAAATGATGTCATATTGATCAATTGTGACATTACAAATGTATTCTAATGATGTCGTCATGCAGCATGTTTGATACGTCTACTGTTTCTGTTTTAACTGGTGCAAAATATATAGTTTAGGTAGGTGGATGAGTGGGAAACTTAAAATAGTAATTTAAATTCTTAATTCCCAGAATCAAAACACACAGATTACTGAAGTGAAGGAAAAGAAGTCAAGCTCTTTTAGCTTCTTTATACTGATGTGCATCTTCTCTATCAGGAAGTAACTGTCTACAGATACAACGTGTGTGTGGTTGCTGGTTGTTGATGAGTTTTTGTGCAGGTCTGTTGGTGGTTTGTATCACTGTGGGGTGACGTACACAGTAATAAACAGCTGTGTCCTCAGACTGCAGGTTCTGTCCTGTTATTGTCACTGTTCCAGCAGAAGTGTCTCTGCTGGAACTGAACTTGTTCTTCAGAGCATTATTCTGGGTTATGCTCCCTCCTCCCCACTGATGGAAAATCCAGTCCATTGCTTTTCCTTCACGCTGTCTGATCCAACCTGTTGCATAGCTTCTATCAGTCACAGAATAACCAGAAGGTTGACAGGTGATGGTCAGAGTGTGTCCAGGCTGCACAACCATTGAGTCTGGTTGGATGAGATGGATACTGTTCACACCTGTGGAGACACAAATCAACATTATCTCCATCATTCCTCATATTATTGAGTGTTTGTAATGTGTTGATGAGTGTGAATCCAGTGAAAGCTCCTCACAGGATCCAGCAGCCTGCAGCAGAATCAGAGGTGCAGAGAACATGTTGATGTTAGAGCTGAACTGATGTGAACTTCTTCTTCTTCTTCTGTTCTCTCACTGAAGCCTCACACACTTCACTTCCTTATGAGTAACACTTGTTTGCATGTTGATGAATGAACAAGCACATTTAAATCATATGATAATTGAAAAGTTGATTCCATCCTCTCATGTTGTCACACTGAAGCAGAACATGTCACAGTAAAGAGTTTGTTCTCTATGGCTGATTGGATGAATGTTGTTTAACTAAATGTTGGTTTTAGTCTTAAACCATCTGTTTATCAGCTGTCATTTACTGGGTTTAAGACACAGATATATTCATTTCCAGTTCTTGTAAATGCAGACATTATTGAGGCTGCATGTTTTTCAAAATATTTTATTAATCACACTCCTGTTCTATTCTGTGGTATTATTTCAAAGTGATTTTTGCTCTGGTCATATGTTAGTGTGTGTTTTCATACTTAAAGCAATATTAAACATAAAAATAGCTTTGACACTGATTTCAGTATTTCTGTCCTTCCATCACAAATCATCAGGACCTTCTGCTCCAGCATCTCTGGTTTGACTGAAACTTTTTATCGTGAACTCTGGATATTTTAAATGTGTGTGTCTCTGGAACTTTAGATTGATATTAAGTACTTTCCAAGATACTATATTGTTTTTTAAGTTGCCTTCTGACCAACTTTCAGCGCGTTCTTTTAACGACAGTATCTCCTGAAAAATTCAATTTAAGTGCCTGAAATTTTCACTGTTATTTCTCATCATGTTACTGATTCAGAATCAGCAATATTGGACAATTAGATGAAATAATGTCTCACTATGGATGAGTTAAAATATGAAAAAAACAAGTATTACCCGTCATGAAAAGTCCAATCTTTGAACACAAAAGACTGATAATGCAGACGTCACTAGTGACATTTTCTGAACCATATGTAGCTGCATGTCACAATAATACAAAGAAAACATACAGAATCCTTTTAATTTTAAATACTTGGTCAGAAAAATAAAGACAATAAGAGTTATATTGACTGAACTCTTAAAACTGACTGAGCAGGTATGACAGGTTGTAGCACTAAAATAAAACTATTTGTAGACAGCTGAGTGCAAGTAGAACAGAGTTCTAGTACATGATATATGAAATATGGTTTGACAGATATAACAAAGACTTTTTATGTGTTTTTAAATATGGGCATGTTTTTCATTTTCACCCCCACTTTGTAGGCTGGAGAGAGAGTGTTCCCTCACTACTTACTGAACTCATGAACTTATTGGAAGAAGTGCTTCTCTAAAGTATTTCAAATAGCAAACTAAAATTTCACAACTGTCTTTTTAAATATCCACATTTTATACTATAAAATCTTCAGGGAAATCAGAGATGGTCCAGAAGAAAAAGTTCTGTAAGATTTTATAATTTAAGATGGAATGACCAATGTGTAATTTTTAGTATATGAAAATTCAGGTCTGCATTCTAATACAGTGATTGTAGAGAAAATATATGATTATCTCTCATATTATCATTGTTTTAATGGAGCCTGTTTGGTATAATTTCTGCTATTGATACTGAATAATATATGAATTAAAATCAGCAGAACAACTGATGAATGAATGATCCCAGTGTTTGTGGTAAATAGAGGAAGTAGTTTTTGTATGACTCTTCTATTTGTGTCTCTCACTGTGTGTCATATCGAGCGCAGTAATACACTGCTGTGTCCTCAGTCTTCAGGCTGTTCATCTGTAGATAGACTTTACTGCTGGAATCATCTCTGGAGATGCTGAATCTACTCTGGACTGACTGGGAGTAATAGATAGGAGTACTAGCTGTGCTTATATAAGCGATCCACTCCAGTCCTTTTCCAGGAGCCTGTCTGACCCAGACCATCCTGGAGCTACTGAAGCTAAATCCAGAGGCTGAACATGTCAGTCTGTGGGATTCTCCAGGTCTTTTAATGACTGATTCAGATTCTGTCAGAGTCTGACCATCAACACCTGCCAAGACATTTACAAAACATCAAATCAATTATGTTGATACACATATCAGAGTCATGTCAAATCCAGATTGTTGAAGTCCTTCACCTGCCCAGCAGAGAGTTAACAGCAACAGTCCTGTCCTATAGTCCATCATCTTCCACAAAGAGTCCAACACTGTCTGTTTTCCTCTCTGCATCTCAATAAGTAGCCATGGAAAAATGTTGAGGTTTGCATTGACTCCTCCTCACAGGAAGGAGGGAACTGAATTCAAATTCTGCAGCGCTTAAATGAGATAAAACCAACCAACTAAATTTAATTATTTTATCTAAATTTTAAACTTTAGTCTGTTAATGGGTGGAATTTTAAAGGTATGAATAGTTGAATGTCAGAAAAACTTCCAACAAACAGTTTTTGAAACTCAGCTACCAGGATGCAAAATCTGAACTTTGCTTAACTCAAAAATAATGCTTCAATTTTTATTATTTTAATCTCACTTCAGCTCCACAAATGAAGATGCTGTTTACTTGAGGTTAAACCAGGCTGACAATGAGACAGAACAAACCAGAATCTGAAGACACAATTTGAATGACTTGATCACAATTGATGTAATTGCAGTTTCTGAAACACACAGGATGATGAAGAGGAGAGAGAGAAAATGTTTGCATAAATACAGCAAGTCAAAGAGAGAAGACAGATTTTAAGTTTTCATTGCTAATAATGATCTTTGTTGGACCATGAACCAGTTTGAATTGATTACTGGTCTGAGGGCTCCTCCTCTGGTGGCTTCATGTTCCAAGTGTTCAGGCTCTGAGGGGTTTTTGTTCAGGTCTACTGATCATTTGAGTCACTGTGAGGCTCTTTAGCACAGTAATACACAGCAGAGTCTTCAGGCTGCGTATTCTGTTCATTTAGAGTCACTGTGTTTCTGGAAGTGTCTAATTCGATACTGAACTTGTTCTTCAGTGAATCTTTATAATGTGAGCTTCCAGTCCCTCTAAATCCAATCCACTCCAGTCCTTTTCCTTCAGCTTGTCTCATCAAAGCTGTCCAGTAGCCAAGATGATAAGAGACCTGACAGGTGATGGAGAGACGTTGACCTGGCTGCACAGTCACAGATTGTGGTTGTGTCAACTGTTCACACTTCACACCTGTCAATAGAAAACCATATTTTTGGACAAATGATCAAGTGGTGCTGCTAAAGAAGAACTGTTGACTACGACACATCAGGAGAGACTCACAGGATCCAGCTGCCAACAGCAGCAGCAGAGTTACAGACCACATGGTTTGTGTTGAGGCTGATGTTCAGTTAAGTCCACTCCACATCCTGGTGAGAAGTTTTTATAGCTGAGTAGAAGGAAGCTCAGTGAGTTTGCATAGAATCAAACATATGAAGCAGGAATGTTGGTCTAACTGGAGCCAATAGAAGAGTTTGACTTTATCTGTTCTTTGTCTTCATCAGTCTCACATTTGATGCTTTTCTTTTTCTTATCCCTCAGCTATAGCAACGTAACACAACTCTGCTTTTTCTGCAAACATTTAATGAAATTATGTGTTAAATAAATGTTCTCACAAAGAAATGAACAACAACCATGAAAACTAAAAGACCAACCTCCATTCATATTCTGTAACCCATGTTTATGGTAATTTAACATGTTTTCACATAACTAGGTTCTACTTTTAGTGTTATATGTGTTTATTATCTGAGAAAATAGATTTCCTTCTTTCTCAGATACATTTTAAAAATATTTTTAATGCAGCATTTTGTTATTTATGAGTTTTCTACATACAAAGGAAGTGACACCATCCAGTATCATGTAAATATTAGAATAAACACCTGCGTAAAAGAGCTTTTAGTGAGTGTTTGAATGAAATCATTTTAATGGTTTCAGTCTGTGCAGATATTTACAGACTCAGATAAAGTTGTAGAGAAGAACTGCAGCTCGTCAACTAAATGTGCAACAAATCAGAGAAAAGCATTTATTAGTTGGTTTTTGTATGAATCAACTTATTTCACATTTATCTGTGTGCTTGTCTTAGAAATAACATGATTAATTTATTTCTAAGACATTATTTAGACACAGTTTCTAATTATGACATCATTTCTTATGTGGTATTTGGTTTTCTGTTCTTATGAACACAACCAGTGGGATGAAAACAGCAAATCCTGACATAGTATTGGACATATCTTGCCAGTCGGCAGAGTGTTGGTTTTGTTCCATATTCATAACTCTATAGACCATTTTATTGCTTCAATCTGTTAATATTCCTGATCAACTTTTCACATTATTATTTTTCAAATTAAACACATCAGTGGTTTGATTCATGAATTAAAACGTTTTCTTCAATCATGAAGAATCTTTCTACATGATGCTTTGATCTCCATCCAAAACAACATCAGGACAACATTCTTCTCACTCACATATTAGACACCAGATATATATTAGTTCAGTTTATTATATCAGTTTGTAGTTGTTCAGTGTCAGCAGCCAGATTGTATTCTGTCTTTAGCCTTCTTTATCAACAAGCTGTTTACCTTTTTATTGGTTTTTAATAGAGTTAATGCTTTGAATAAATTATTATTTAATTTTGACGTTGGATGCAAATACATGCAGAATTAAAACAGTTGTGTAAAATGAAATAGAAATGACTTTAACAATATATTACACTATAAAGGTGAAGTAAAAGACATGAAATTGATCATATTTTTAAACTAGAGAATAAAAAAGGGGGAAATAACATCAACAGAATCCTTCATACATGATCTGTATCACCCAAAGAGACGACTACTGTTGGATTTTGTGCAGCTGTTCAACCAACTTCAGTCTCTGTGTCTCTCAAGCACAATAATAAACAGCAGAATCTTCTGTTTTCACACTGTTCATCTGCAGATACACCTGCTGTCTGTTGTTGTCTCTGGAGCTGGTAAACCGACCTCAGACTGACGGAGAATAGCGAGTGCTGCCATCACCAGTGATGTAAACGATCCACTCCAGTCCTTTTCCAGGAGCCTGTCTGATCCAGTTCATAGTAGAACCACTGACTGTGAGTCCAGATCCTGTACAGGTCAGTCTGTGGGATTCTCCAGGCCTTTTAACTACTGCTCCAGATTGTGTCAGAGTCTGGGCTTTAACACCTGTCAAGACAAGAGAAAATAGTGACTTGTTATAAGTTGGTAACTTTTTGAGAGCAGTCTTAACTCCAGATGTGTGAATAGAGTCTCACCTGCCAGCAGAGAGTTAACAGCAGCAGTCCAATGCTGGAGCTCATCATGTTACAGTGTGAGTCCACTGCTCTGTGTCTCACTCTCTGCAGTCACATATGTAGAGGTGGAAGTCCTACAAGTTTTGCATTGACTCCTCCTCACAGGATGCATTAAACTGGATATCAGACTTTATCATCAGACTCCTGCCATTTCCTGAATGTAAACCTTTGGAATGTGAAGCCACAGTTTGGATTCAGACCAGATGAACTTGTATTTGTGTGGAAATAGAACTGTCTGCATTCTCTTCTCAGTGTTGTGGTTATTAGTAACTTGATTTTTGTTCTGTTTATAATGATAATGATGTAATGCATGAGGACTATTGATTAAAAAATTATAAACAGTAAAAGCTTTGATTGGCATCCAATGGACACATCAACTACAGATGTTTAAAGTTTGAATTAGAGCGAAATATAGTCAGTTAGGAAAATCCCATAATGGAAAAAATGAGTTTCTAGGAGCAAAACAAGCAATAAAATCTGACAGTCAGTTCTAGAGTTAGGAGTCGATCCAAAGAACAGCAGGGATTGATACAAAACTCTCACTTCACCTGCAAACATTTCATCAGTTTGATAGATGGCAGGTTTATGGCACAACTTGTTGAAACAGGTTGAGATAACTTGCAGGTTTCCCTCTCAACCAGTTCAGACAGCAACAAATGATGAGAGAGCTGATGTTTAAAGTAGATTCAAGTCCATTTCAAAGTCACAATGTTTGCTGGGCCTCTTAGTTCACAGTATTAAAAACCTGACAGCTTGATTTTAATGCTTGAGCTTCACTGAGCTCAGCTATGTATATATGCAGAGTTTGACGCCACACAAAGACATCATGTTTACTTTTGAACCAGTCACAGTTTTTTTTGGCTTTTCAGTGTAGAGGACATCTTCTGTCTGAAAACCATTTTACGTGAACAATATGTTCTCATGTTCGTAGAATGTGGATTTGTAAATGAGGGAGAATGAATTGTTCCTTATGAGGCTGATTATATATGACTGATAGTTAATGATCAAACACTAAATGATGATTTCAAATCAACCCAAGTTTAGATCAAATGTTTAGACTTTGATCTTCAATGAAAGAGAAGCTGGAGAAATGGAAAGGAGACAACAGTTTACTGTAATTTGAATTGATGACATTGTTAAAGAAAACGTTGTTGTGTCAATGATGTGCTCTATTCTTAAATTGATTCCTGGTCTGAGGGCTCCTCCTCTGGTGGCTTCATGTTCCAAGTGTTCAGGCTCTGAGGGGTTTTTGTTCAGGTCTACTGATCATTTGTGTCACTGTGTGTCTCTGTCTGGCACAGTAATACACAGCAGAGTCTTCAGGCTGTATATTCTGTCCATTTAGAGTCACTGTTTTGCTGGAAGAGTCTGTGGAAATGCTGAATTTGTTTTTCAGTGAATCTTTGAAGTATGTTGTAGATCCAGCTGCCCTTCCAATCCACTCCAGTCCTTTTCCTTCAGGTTGTCTGATCCAATGTGTCCAGTAGCTGCTCACAGAATAAGAGACCTGACAGGTGATGGAGAGACGTTGACCTGGCTGCACAGTCACAGATTGTGGCTGTGTCAACTGTTCACTCTTCACACCTGTTGAAAAACAAAATACATTGAGACAAATGATCAGTTTGTATCGTAAAAGAACAAATATCCAGATGCTAGAAGAGACTCACGTCCAGCTGCAAAGAGCAGAAACAGAACAAACACAAACATGGTTTATGGTGAAAGTGTGGTGCTGTGAACTCCACTCTGCAGTGTGATGTGAAGTTTTTATAGCTGAGTAACAAAGGAGACCACTGAGTTTGCATAGAATCAAACATATGAAGCATCAGAGTAAGTGGAGCCAATCAGAGGGTGTGACTGTTAAATGTGCAGCTTCAAAACAAGCCTTGAACACATCTGCTTTATGTGATATTTGGATTTCACTTAGCTGGAATTCTTTGAAACTACAATCAATAAAACAACTGACTTTTGCAAACAATACATTTGTGCTACAAACTATTTTACCAACATGGAACATTTTAAACCAAATTGTAGGTCGCATTGATTCACATTTCTATTTTTTGGGATCACTGCTTTATTTATGGCATGTAAACAGTATATTTAGCATGTTTTCTGATCTTGAAGACACTTTTAACATATATGCTGTTTAACAGATTTGGTTTCCTCCTTCAACAATCAGAATGAAGTCTTCTATC
Organism: Dascyllus trimaculatus; assembly: GCA_024666655.1. NCBI lineage: Eukaryota > Metazoa > Chordata > Actinopteri > Pomacentridae > Dascyllus > Dascyllus trimaculatus. The sequence goes on from CM045458.1 coordinate 5,138,235, forward strand.
TCTGTATTCATCTAGTTACTTCCATACTTTCTGTACTTCACCTGTTTGTTTGCTGAACACTGAAGTTAGCACTCAGGATGATGTAAATAGTATAAAATGTAAGTTTGCTGTAGCTGATTTCAGGTTTTCAGGTTCATATGAAATACTTTAAATGGTTTCACTCCTGGACACATAGATGCAAAACAAACACAATAAATCAGGACACCATTATACTGGAGACTGTATTTTTACAAATAGTGTGTTCAAGTTAAGATGCAGCAACCTGACAAGAAGTTTTAGTGACAAGATATGAAGATATTATGTAGAAAATGTGCTTAAAATCTATGTTTAGTCACAATTATTTCTCAGATATGCCTTTAAAAACAACTGATATGTCAGTGGTTACAAAAAGATGTTTAGGTGTGAAGGAATGATCTAAACTGAGGATGTTATTCATGTCTGATGAGGACTGTAGGTTTTTGTACAGCTGTTCAACCAACTTCAGTCACTGTGACTCTCGAGCACAATAATAAACAGCAGAATCTTCAGTCTTCAGGTTGTTCATCTGCAGAAACAGCTGCTCTTTGCCGTTGTCTCTGGAGACGGTGAACCGGCCTTGGACTGACTGAGAGTAGAAATTGCCTCCACTGTAACCATTAGTCTCAGCAGCGATCCACTCCAGTCCTTTTCCAGGAGCCTGTCTGATCCAGACCATCCAGCAGCTACTAAATGATATTCCAGAGGTTGTACAGGTCAGTCTGTGGGACTCTCCAGGTCTTTTAACTGCAGGTTCAGACTCTGTTATGCTCCAACCTTCAGCACCACTCCAAACAAACACAGCAACAACCACAAAGAGTGTGAGCTGTCTGTGAGCCATGCTGACAATGTGACTAATATGTTTTCAAGTGTGTGAATTATCTTTAAATAGACTGAATCCACATGAAAATGCTTCCATGAGGCTCCTCCTGCATCAGTCAAATCAGAGGGTAGGTCTATAAACAGCACAACACGAGATTCAGCATCATTTAAACAACTTAGCAGCTAAAAAACATCTGTTTCCTCCATGACATTAGAGTAGAGTCAATTTTCAATATTTACTTTTTCATTTTTGATGTCTCATCCAGCAGATTGTGTTAAACATTTACTGATTTAGTGGGTTACGCTGTAACCTTTTGTTGACTTTTGACATGAAGATAAAACTGAATTCATTAATTTAGACCTTCTATAGTCATGAAAAAGATAATAATGCAGAAAAGTCAGAAAAACAACAGATTTATTGGTTGGTTTTATTTCATTCATAGTCTTTGAACTGACAGCATTAAAATGTAAATGAATGCTTGAGTTGGTTTCAGCTGGTTGAAGGCCTGGATTATTTAAGACCTTGAAAGGTTTCAGGATTTAAATGATGCTTTAAGCCACAGACTTGCAGAGAAATGAAACACCTATGAAACAGATGTTTGTGTCACATTTAGGAAGATTCCAACCAGTAGAAAGTAGTCAGAGAACATGAGAAGTGAGTGTGTTTGCAGTGATCTGTGCAGTTTGTACTTTAAACTTCATGTCCCACTTCAAGGACTTGCCAAGTCAAGTTAGACAGTTAACAAAGTCCTTCAAACACATCACATGCTGGTTATTGTTCAGCTTCTGTCATGAGGTACAGTTTGAATGAAGATCTAGGATGAATTTAGACTATATGGATTCTCTATTTAGTCATAAAGTGACTAAAACTTTGTGACAAAGTGACTATGTGAGCAAAAATGCAAAGTTTAATTTTAATAATTAACTTTGTAAGCTCTAATTGTGTTTGAGCATGAAAGGCAGCCTATTAAAGCATTGACAGTATTCTAAATCATCTCCAGAGTTATTCTGATCAGTGACATGTATTTGTTAAAACTGTTTCCTTGGTATCTCAGGGCCCATCTCACCATGTCATGTCAATAATCAACGTTTGATTGATGTTTAGGATTGATGACATTTCACCTTTCTGATCATCTTCTTCAACCAAAGTCACTTGAGATCATTTTCAGCTTCCTCTTCTTTTCATATTAGTTTCCTTCATGGTTTGTACATTAAATGACATTTTTGATTTAGAATGAATGATTTGACAAGTGAAAGAATTACTGTCATCAGTTTAGAGTAAAAGTTGATAGATGAACATTTTTCTGCATTTACTGAAAAATCCCAGATGTGTCAGAGTTCATCACTCTGCTGTTTGACATCTGTGGAGGTTTTTGTTCAGCTGCTTCACTGTTTTCAGTCACTGTGTCTCTCGAGCACAGAAGTAAACAGCAGAGTCTTGTGCTGTCAGACTCTTGATCTGGAGGTACTGAGTGCTGCTGGACACATCTTCAGTCATGGGGAAACGATTTTGGAAGGCGCTGCCGTAGGTAGCAGAGTTGCTGCCTGAATTCATCCACCCGATCCACTCCAGAGCTTCTCCTGGTCTCTGTCGTATCCAGCTAAAATAGCCGCTAGTCATAGTATAACCAGATATGATACATGAGATCTTGACTGTTTCTCCAGGTCTTTTCACCTCAGATGGAGACTGATCCAGTCTGATCTGACTCCAAACGCCTGGAAGCAAAGCAAAGAAATCATCACCCAAATATTTTAACATTCATAAATGCACTTTAACTTGGTAGCTGCAGAATATTCCAGGTCTTACCATGAATATTGACTAGAAATAATAAAATCCAGGCAGCTGTGTAATTCATAGTGAAAACTGGAAACAGCTCATAGATTTGTGATCCAGGTCTTTGTCAGACTTATGAGACTGTGTCAGTTGTTGTCCCTCATTTGACACTTAGTGATGGTGAGTTTATGAAGAGGAATAAGTTTGCATAGACCTCCCTCTGCAGGCTGGAAAAGGAAGTATGTAAAAACAGTAGGGTGGCTTCTGCTTGAGTTGTGAAAAAATGTTGGATCCATAGACAGAAGATATCATATTGTAAACATGGAATATAGTTTTAAATGCAAATGTATGTAGATGACAATTTGTTCAAAGGAACATTTTATGTAACAAACACAGTTTCTTTATTTATGCTTATATTATTTTCTATTTAGTAAAAGACATTTTTGTAGCCAAGTGTCCATTTACTTCTAAAACCTTGTCCTTTGGTCCTTGTGTATTAAAAAGACTCCCACACAATTCTTTTCACACTGACACAACACTATTAAAACTGATACTTGGTCCATTAATTCCCTCAAACTTAATGTGCTGGAACACATTAACTGCATAACTATCAAACTGTTCAGTCTGCCAAGGCGATAAGGAAAGATCAAGTTTACATGATGAAGCTTTTGTCAGAGTTGATGAGGAAAATCTGTTGTCATGTTCTAAAAGGCTTTTCCTGCTGCTCTGATCGTTTTGTCGCTTCTGTCTTCCATGCTGTCGAAATCAGTTTCTTCTCAATTTTAGCATCACTAATTTAATGCTGAAATAGTTTCATTTAGGGCGCCTCTCTCATAAATGTAACTCTTTAATTCCAAACTATGACTTCTTATTAAACTGCTGGTGATTTCATAACAGGACATATAGGAGACAGTAGCACCAGGATGAAAACATTTAAAACATGTGAAAAGTATTTAGAAAGTCAGTGTCAGTAGTATTTATTGCACCAATATCAGTGTTGCTTTCCAGAAACTCCTGGACACGTAGATCCAAAACCAACAATGAAACAGTCACCCATAATTATACTAGAGACTGCTCTTGAATGCAGCATTTCTCTACATCTGTTCCTGCTAACCTGGTGTGAACATTAGTGGTCGTGGGTGAAGATGATCTAAATAGTGTGTTTAGGTCAAGACAATCCGATTTACTGACAACATATGAAGATATTATGTAGAATATGTGTTTAAAATGTGTTTTTAGTCACAATTATTCCTCAGATATGCCTTTAAAAACAACAGAAATGTGACTGGTAACAAAAAGAGATGGATGAAATGTGAGAGAATGATTTAAACTGAGGATGTTATTCATGTCTGATGAGGACTGTAGGTTTTTGTACAGCTGTTCAACCAACTTCAGTCACTGTGTGTCTCGAACACAATAATAAACAGCAGAATCTTCAGTCTTCAGGTTGTTCATCTGCAGAAACAGCTGCTCTTTGCCGTTGTCTCTGGAGATGGTGAACCTGCCTTGGACTGACTGAGAGTAGTATTTTCGATCACTGTCATGTCTGTTAGTAGCGATCCACTCCAGTCCTTTTCCAGGAGCCTGTCTGATCCAGTTCATCCAGTAGCTGCTGAATAATATTCCAGAGGTTGTACATGTTAATCTGTGGGATTCTCCAGGTCTTTCAACAACAGGTTCAGACTCTGTCACAGTCTGACCATCAACACCTGTCAGGAGATTAAAGAGAAAAGCCATGTGAATTAAGTTGGATCACAAACAGGAAGTATGAAGCTGACGTCAGAGTAAATGTTCACCTGCCCAGTAGATGGTTAAAAGCAGCAGCCCTGTCCTGTAGTCCATCATGATAAAGTGTCTCTGCTTCCTCTCTGGAGTCAGTTAAGAAGAGTTGGAGAGGAATAAGGTTTTGCATTGACTCCTCCTGACAGGGAGGAGATAACTGGACTGTCTGGTGAACATACAGTTTGTGTAAATATATGTAAATATTCAATTCATATCAACCAACAAATGAATCTTCCTGATTTTCTACCCTAGTCAGCAGACGTCACTGGTGGTCATGTGAATAACATAAAACCTGTCAACCAACACAGATCAGTCATTCTGTTGTTGAGATAAACTGTTTTATTCATAAAGACGTTTTTTTTTTCTCGGATGATGTTCTCAAAATAAAACATACTTACTGACAGTTTTTTGCATTAGAAAACTTAAAAATAAAGTTTTACAACATCCACAGAATGTACAGTCAACAAGCATGAACACACCACAAAACAACACAAAATCAACCAAATACCCAGATTTGAATGCATTCTGCAGTCAACTCTTTTTTCATGGATGTCAGAGTTTTAAGTAGAAATAGTTTCTGTCGAACCTTTGACACGTGAAATTTCCTCTGTACTTGTCTCTTTGTAAAAACATGTGATTGGTCATTTGTGTGGACACAGAAGTTACTATTATCTCCATCATTCATAGGATTATTTCCTAAGTGTGTGTGAAAGTGTGTGACAGGATCCAGCTGACAGCAGCAGAGTCCAGAACATTCTGTCCTTTATTCTCCTTTTGACTGTAGTTGGTAGAAGCAGGTTTGTAATGAACTTGTAGAGTAAAAAATCCCACCTGTGTTCCACATTATATGATATTAAATGAAACAGTAAATGCTGCTGTAATTAGATGTAATATTCTTGTTGATGACTCACAAAGTCTCAGACTTACTTTATCCTGATGGAGGCCCTTTGAAAGATCACTTTGCTGTTTGAATTAATATTAGAGTGGATTTTTCTCTTTAAAGAGTCCTGTGAGCTGCTAATGGTGCAAAAACTGATGGTAAAGAGAGTTTTACTCAGTGAAGAGGTGTGAATTGATTCCTGGTCTGAGGGCTCCTCCTCTGGTGGCTTCATGTTCCACGTGTTCAGGCTCTGAGGGGTTTTTGTTCAGGTCTACTGATCATTTATGTCACTGTGACTCTCTGGCACAGTAATACACAGCAGAGTCTTCAGGCTGCATATTCTGTCCATTTAGAGTCACTGTTTTGCTGGAAGAGTCTGTGGAAATGCTGAATTTGTTTTTCAGTGAATCTTTGTAGTGTGTTGGATTTCCAGTCGCTGCACATTCAATCCACTCCAGTCCTTTTCCTTCAGCTTGTCTCATCCAATGTGTGAAGTAGCTGCTCAGAGCATAAGAGACCTGACAGGTGATGGAGACACGTTGACCTGGCTGCACAGTCACAGATTGTGGCTGTGTCAACTGTACACACTTCACACCTGTCAATAGAAAAGCGTATTTTAGGACAAATGATCAAGTGGTGCTGCTAAAGAAGAACTGTTGACTACGACACATCAGGAGAGACTCACAGGATCCAGCTGCCAACAGCAGCAGCAGAGTTACAGACCACATGGTTTGTGTTGAGGCTGATGTTCAGTTAAGTCCACTCCACATCCTGGTGAGAAGTTTTTATAGCTGAGTAGAAGGAAGCTCAGTGAGTTTGCATAGAATCAAACATATGAAGCAGGAATGTTGGTCTAACTGGAGCCAATAGAAGAGTTTGACTTTATCTGTTCTTTGTCTTCATCAGTCTCACATTTGATGCCTTTGTTTCTTATTGAGCAAACATGAAGATACTTTTTGGAGTTTGAATATTTCTGCATTATAGATCCTTTTTTGAATTGATCTTTGTTGGTCTTTTAAAATATTCTAATATTTTGAGTTTTATTTTCTGAGCTGTGTTCTAATAAGATAATAATTTGAGATGCACTTGTATTTGCTTTTTACCTGAGAGAACTCATCTACTTCTTTCTCAGATACAGACACTGTGTGGCTTTTTTTTTAACAAAATAAAATGTTGAGGCTTTGCTCTTGACTTCACTGGAAAAGAAGGAGGAGAGGAGAACATTTTTTTGTAATTTTAATTTACAATATTGCTGAAGAAAAATTTGTTGTGTCAATTCAGTTAACATGAAAGAAATAGCAGTGTTCTGTTCTTAAATTCATTCCTGGTCTGAGGGCTCCTCCTCTGGTGGCTTCATGTTCCAATTGTTCAGGCTCTGAGGGGTTTTTGGATGGGGCCTTTATTGTCGCAATATTATTATTACCTCCGCCATGGAGGTTATGTGATCGACGGCGTTGGTTTGTATGTTTATTTGTTTGTTTGTGTGCAAAATAACTTGAAAAGTAATGGACGGATTTGAATGAATTTTTTAGGTAATGTGTGAAATGGGACAAGGAAGAAATGATGGAATTTTGGGACTGATCCGGATCACCGTGTCGATGCAGGAATTTTTTTTTTAATCTAACTAACCGGGTGGACAGTTACATGCTGTTTACTCTGAAAGCCACCAGAGGGCACTCTTGTTTTTGGGTAACCCCCTGTGACCACATGACATTTTGTTGATTTTATTAGATGTGTTTGTACATGGAAATTAAAATTAAAATACACTCGTGGAAAACTTATTTCTCTATTCCCTGTTCGTTTTGGCTCCGTGACCCGTCTGACTTCTGATGAGGAAGGATCTCATATCTGAAAGCTCCAGTGTTAGTTACTAATACTATTATTTCCCTTTGGAGGGACCTTGTGGTGCCACTAGCTCTGCCGCCAGCACTAAATCGCTGGTGTTCGTCTGCCTTTCAGAACGTTTTTGGGAGATTTTAAAAGTTTTCTGTTCCTTTAGCTTTGCTTTTTGGTTTCCTTCCATTGCCTTAGGGTGGGGGTTTTCTGCCTTGAGTTGTCATTTCATTTGTGGGGTGTTTTTTTGGGTTTTGGTGGTGTTTTCTGCCGTACATTAGTGTAGGGGAGCATTCATTTTTTTTAGGGATTTTTATTTCATTACCAGGGTTAAAAATCATGTCGTTAGCAAAGGCTGGGCTTAATGTTAAGGGGTTTAAAATAAGGTTTAAAGGGCTTTAATAAGGGACTGGACTGAGGACTGCAAAGTAGGGGGGTTCAATAAAACGTATAATATTTTCATTTCATAGGGGTTAAAATTCATTGGGTTGGTTTAATAATTTAAAATACTTTCACAGGTACTTTCAGGGATTTCATATAATTTTGAATAAGTTCAAGTTTTTTTTCTTTAAAAAAAGTGGAGACAGCACTGTTGGGATTTAGGGTTAGGGGGTGGACTGAGGCTCCTTGGTGGAGGTATGCGCTCTCTGAGTGCTTTTCTAGTTTGCAAATGTGTATGGGGGGTTGTGTGTCCATATCTCGATCTGTGTGTGTGCAGTCAGATTTGCAAATGTATCTTTTCAACAGCAGTTACTCACCAGTTTGTACTTGGTGTGTCAAATTATCCGCTGGTAGCCGGACTGTTCACATGCCTCCCACTCACTCAGAGGGGTTAGCAGGTCAAACACAGCTACACAACCAGCAGGAAGCCTCCCTGGAGAGAGCTCGAGGACGCCACGTCGGCTGGAAGTATTGAAAACCTTTTAGTGGAGGATGAAAGAGTCTCTGAGGGGGGGATAAACCAGCTATCTTCTTCATACAGACCTCATAATTAAGGTGTGACTGTGCAGACCTGTAAAACTGAGTCGAGACAAACAACTGAAATGTGCAGGTTTACTGAAGCTCCTGACCACCCCCATGATGCTGCAGTTAAAATGAACTAAAGCCCAGCAGGAGGACGACACACCGCCTCACTCTGTCGTACTTTTTAAAGTTCTCCTCCCTCTGCTCACTCTGAGCTCCAGGATTAGATCAGCCATCATTTATAGCAGGCCTGGGAGGCTGTGAGGAGCAGGCTCCATCAGATGGAGAGATAATGGTGCTTTATGATATATCCTGGTTAATGAAATGCCACTGACTGTAATGAAATCAGTGAAAAGTGAGCTTCTGACCCCCTGGAAAGGGCAGGCAGCATGTTGACAATATCTACCAGGACGTTCTTGACGCCTCGGATTCCTCCCTCCTCCTGTTCACGCTTCTCCTGGATCCATGACAGTCGCCTCCCGGTTCCCGGCCTGGCCAAGCACTCGGGCTGAAGCGCAAATCGCACATGCAAAAAGCACAAACAGTGGAAATGCCAAAATGCAAATGCCAACGTTTACCAGAGGCTGCAAGGTGGTTTTTTCAAAATAAAACGCCCTGCAGACTCCACCAGAGATAAAATAAAACATTTTAATTCTTTCTGTGCAGCCCGGTGGCTGGGGACCGCTGGTCTATGACATAGAATCAATCACTGGTACCCTTGGCCACGTCATGATGCTGCCACCACCGTGCTTCATGTCATGATGCTACCACCACCATGCTTCACTTCATGATGATGCCACCACAATGCTTCACGTCATGATGCTGCCACCACCGTGCTTCACGTCATGATGCTGCCGCCACCGTGCTTCACGTCATGATGCTGCCGCCACCGTGCGCCACGTCATGATGCTGCCGCCACCGTGCTTCACGTCATGATGCTGCCGCTACCGTGCTTCACGTCATGATGCTGCCGCCACCGTGCTTCACGTCATGATGCTGCCGCTACCGTGCTTCACGTCATGATGCTGCCACCACCGTGCTTCATGTCATGATGCTGCCTCCACCTTGCTTCATGTCATGAGGCTGCCACCACCGTGCTTCACGTCATGATGCTGCCGCCACCGTGCTTCACATCATGATGCTGCCACCACCGTGCTTCACGTCATGATGCTGCCACCACCGTGCTTCACGTCATGATGCTGCCACCACCGTGCTTCACATCATGATGCTGCCACCACCGTGCTTCATGTCATGATGCTGCCACCACCGTGCTTCACATCATGATGCTGCCACCACCGTGCTTCACATCATGATGCTGCCACCACCGTGCTTCACGTCATGATGCTGCCACCACCGTGCTTCACGTCATGATGCTGCCACCACCGTGCTTCACACCATGATGCTGCCACCACCATGCTTCACTCTGGGGATGGTTTGCTTGTGATGGTGTTTTATGTGTAAAAATGATAGTGTCTAGTTTATAAGACAAAAAACTCAATTTTAGTCTCATCAGACCAACGAACCTTCTTCTGTCCTGGATGTGACGGGAAGACGATCTAGTCATTTTTCAAAATAAAACACCCTGCGGACTCCGCCGGCGATACAATAAAATGTTTGCATTCTTTCCGTCCGAGGCCCGGTGGTTGGGGACCGCTGACTTAAGGTTCATTTTACACGTCGTCTCGACACATTTTAGGCTTTCTATGTTTTATTTTACAGCATTAAAAACACACAAAATGGTTGTGGACAGTTGGAGCTGTTCATGTGTGGCAACTATACGGCTTGGAATCCAAAAAGGGCTTTTAAGGCTTTGTATTAAACCTTCTGACCTCCTTCACCTGTTATTCTTCACCTGTACTAATTTGAAGGTACAGTTCAAACACTAATTCTGCTTTGGCTGCATTTAAAGATGAGGGTTAACATCTTTTTGATTTTCACCTTAATTCACCGGAATTTTGGAGTTTCTTCATATTTTAAAAGCTAACAGGCTTTAAAGGAAGACAACACAGTCCAGTGCTGTTGTTAAATATTAATGTGATATCATGGGATTGCAGGTAAGTAGCTTTTATACTTTATTTACATGTATATCTGCACATTTTAACCTGTCTGTCTTATTTTAGAGCATTTTAAAGAACACAGAACATTGTGGGGATAAGGGTTCAAGTCAAAGGGAGCAGCTGTTATTGGTTGTAATTACACTTGAAATGACAAAACATGAAGTGATTTGATGACACGACTGTAAATGACTCCAGGCTGGACATGTCTGTTTGTTTGTTTTCAATCTTCTGATCATTTTCAATGACCTATTTTCACTTTTTGAAGCAGGGTTCAAATACAGATCATGTTTTATTTGATTTGTAAATCTAAATCTTTACTTGAATTTATCAAAATGTTGCTGTGACATGTTAAAGACACTTTAAAGGGGGCTCATACATATTTTTAATTAATTTACTTTACTTTGTAGAAATCTGTTTTCACGTTGACATGAAAGAGTCTTTTTCTGGGGTAAATTTTTGTCAAAAAAGTCAAAATTGACCCTGATTCAAGCAATAAAAGGGGAAACCTCTGTGGCAGGTGAATATTTATTACTGAAACCGTGTATTATGGTGTTGATAAGTGATACATGGGGCTGGTTATACAGTGTCTAATTCATTTAATATAAGCAGCACATAAGAACAACCTGAGGGCATTTTAACATATGTAGCCAGGTGGAGAAGGAAGCTGAATAAAGGGGTTTTGGGTGCATAATGTAGTGCATTATAGATATTGTTTTGGGTGAGGTTTCCCCTCTATGGGGTGCTACTGTCACTTTAAGAGCAGCGCAGGGCCAGACCCGCGAGAGCACAGACTTCCCATGAGACTGTAGACACGCGAGAGACCGGAAGGAAAACGCGCGAAAGTAGTTGGAGAACAGAGATTCTTGAGACGCGTCGGTTGTATTATTTCTCCATCACGCTGAGGAAGTTTGAGCAGTGGAACGGCGTAAGTGGTGGTTTATTCCTAGTGGATGTAATTTAATGTATTTGGGTCTTTCATACTCTGTCAGTAAAACGGTTGCATATTATGTTTTGTTGAATTCAGAGGGGAGATTTGCCGTGTTGGGTTCCAGGTGTGTGTCGTAGCACACAGCCTACATACTGGAGTGAAAGTGAGTTTATTGTTTTTTGTATGGACTGTATTTGAACTAATGTTCACATGTTGGTACTGTAAAGTTTACATGTTGTTTATAAATGTACATTTCATGGAAGTAATGCACTTTATTGAGGTAACTGGATAATTTTGTTTTTCAAGAAACTTATTTTGTTGCATTGAATTTGTGTTTTCTGATTAGGAGAGAGCTAATACTGTTGTCTATAATAGTCATTTATTGTACTTTGCTCTTTGAGCATTAGGTCCGTTCTGTTACCATTGTAATTACCTACAATCCTCAACTTAAGGTATTAATGCTGAGTCTATATTTTTGTAGCTCAGTCGGGGAATAAAAGTCCCACACAAAAGTTATCCTGTGTCCAGTTCAGTCTTTTGATGACCAGGCTACATATTTTGGTGTCAGAAGTGGGATCCCCTTTCTAGGTTTTGAGGTTGTAGTTGCTAGTGAGTATATAGACAACAGTATTAGCAAGAAGTGGTCCATCCCTGGAGCGGTGGTGTGGACGGGACGAGAGGGACGTCTCAGGGTCGTCGTTAGCCGCTGGAGAAGAGGGAGGCCAGACTCTGCCATCTTTGAGACTGTAGAAGGAGGCCCATAACAACTTGAAGAGACTGTGTTGTTTTGCTGCAATAAAGACACTGAAACAGATATTCAAACATGTCAGAAGAGGACGAGGGAGCGGCTGCTCCCATGGCAGGAACCAGCTTCCAAGACGATGCACCTCTTTCGTCTGGTGATGGAGGTAACTCGCTGGCACAGCTTCAGTTACAGATTTCAGAGCTGAGTAGGAAACATGATGCAGTAATGTCCAGCATTGCTAATTTGGGTAATGTTCAAACCAGATCTGTTGTGTACATTCCAAGAGAAAAACACATTGCAAATTTTTGTGGTGAAACAGGAAAAGATGTGTACACTGTGGATGAGTTTATTGAAGAGGTGGAGAGGGCAATAAGAGCTAGAGGAATGGGCAGGGAGGAGCAAGCAGATTTTATCCTGTCACTGTTAAAGGGTTCAGCTTTGGAGGAGGTTAAACTGCGGATGGGAGGGCAGCCTAAGCAACCAAGTGATCTGTTCTCATACTTGAGGGGAGCATTTAGAGAGAAGCGCACAACACCACAACTGTTACATGCTTTCTATGCCCGCAGACAAATAGATGGGGAAGATTTGCGTGAATATTCACATGCTCTCTCACAACTGCTTAACGCAGCACTCCAACAGTCCCCTGATGCACTAGCTGATGCACAGCTAGCTCTGAGAGATCAGTTCATTGAGGGAGTGCGTGACTCCAGCCTCAGACGCGAATTGCGTAGGCTTGTTAGAGAGAAACCTGATTCTAGTCTATTTGATGTGAGAGATGAGGCAATGATGTGGACTCTGGAAGACCGCCCTCGCAATGCTAATGTGGCAAGAAACAGAAACCTTGTAGGTGACAGCACAGATGAAGTTTTGGAAAAAAACAGCTCAACCAATAGTATACAGGCAGACTTGGCGGTTACATTGCAGGAAGTAGTAAAAATAATTACACAGCAAGGTAAAGCTATCAGTGAGCTAACAAATGCCGTTCGTGGGCTCACTACGCAGAATGCTAACTTAGAAGGTGAGAGTAAAGAGGGTAGATTCAGAGTACAACCCAAGTATACCAGTGATGGCCAACCTATCTGTCTGCGATGCGAAGGGGTGGGGCATATGGCTAGACAGTGCACTACCACACGTAAGCCAGTGAGTCGGTCTCCTACTGTGTCAAGTCCTGCGGTACAGGGAAACAGGAGCCCTCCGTTGCTGTGAGCCGGGCAATGCGAGGCAAGTCAGAAGGCTCAGAGGACACATTAACCAAAGAACGCTTCCTGAAAAATGCTGTAGGCCAATGCCCTGAAGTAGACATCCAGATAGGTGGTGTCCCCCTTAGGTGCATACTGGACACAGGAAGTAATGTAAGTACCCTGACAGAAAGTTTCTTCAGAAACCATCTCCATGGGGGAGACAAAGATATGCACTGCACTGCTAAGTGGCTTAAATTAACTGCAGCTAACAAGTTGCCTCTCCCCTACCTGGGATATGTCGAGTTAGATGTGCAAGCCATGGGGGTAACTATCCCTGAATGCGGCTTCCTGATAATCAAAGATGACGGCACAAACGAACCAGATCCCTCCCTACCTGGCATTCTTGGTATGAACATTGCAAAGAGGTGCAGACAGTTGGTGCTTACAGAGTTTGATACTACTCTGGGGGGTGAATTGGATTCTGTCTGGAGGGAGGCGATCCACAGAGTACAAGAGGCAGAGCTTGGTGAAAGGGCGTCCACAGCACGTGTAACAGGCAAACATAAAGTACATGTACCAGCTTCATCCGTGGCCACAGTCTATGCAAGAGGCCCCAAGAAGCAGCCCGGCGGCCATTCCAACATGTTGCTGGAGCCAGGAAACGCCCCTCTGCCTGGTGGGTTGATGGTTGTCCCAACTTTGATCTGCTCCAACAGTTCTGTGTTTCCAGTCCAGGTAATAAACCTCACACAAGAAGATATCTGGTTGTCCCCAAAGACTAGGCTAGGTATTCTCAGTCAGTGTCAGTGGGTTGAAAGTGAGCCCTGCGAGGTGAAGTTTCGGCGGATTTCCGCCAACCACGAGGAAGTAACCGTAAACCAAAGAGATGGTCAGAAATCAAACAGTGACATACAGAGCTGGCTGGGCAGGCTGGACCTCGGCGGCACACCTGGGCAGCAGGCAGAACTAGGTGAGCTCCTGCAGAAATATGCAGATGTCTTTGCAGTACAGGATGAGGACCTGGGTTTTACCGATCGGGTGAAGCATGAAATCCCTGTGGTAGATGAGACACCCGTCTCACAACCTTACCGTCGCATACCGCCCAATCAGTACCAGGAGGTCAGGGAACACATTTCTGAGCTGCTAAGGAAAGAGGTGATCCAGGAGAGCTCAAGTTCATATGCTTCACCGGTCGTCTTGGTCCGCAAGTCAGATGGAAGCCTAAGGCTTTGTGTAGACTACAGAAGGCTCAACATGAAGACCAGGCGGGATGCATTCCCACTTCCTCGTATTGATGAAAGTCTGGATGCTCTGAGTGGCGCCAAGTTCTTCTCCACAATCGACCTTGCCAGTGGATATCACCAAGTCGCAGTACATGAGAAAGACAGGCACAAAACAGCTTTCACCACACCATTTGGCCTTTATGAGTTCCAGAGGATGCCCTTTGGGCTATGTAATGCGCCCGCCACCTTCCAGCGCCTCATGCAGGCCACCATGAGCGACTTGGCATTCCAAATGGTGTTGGTTTATCTTGATGACTTGCTTGTGTTTTCCCCAACATTCCATGAGCACTTAGTGAGGCTAGAGACAGTACTGCAGAGGTTAAGGGAGACGGGGCTAAAAGTCAAAATGGAGAAGTGCCACTTTCTCCAGCCCGAGGTCCGGTTTCTGGGTCACCAAGTTTCTGCTCAAGGTGTTGGTACCGACCCTGAGAAGGTAGATGCAGTGAAACAGTGGCCCGCTCCCAGCACTGTAAAGGAGCTCAGGTCATTTTTGGGCTTTTGCAGTTATTACAGGAGGTTTATTGAGGGTTTTTCTCAAATTGCTGGGCCTCTTCATGATGCTGTTAATGAATGTGTAAGAGAGAGCAGCCAGGTGAGGGCTAACCAGCTGTTCAGGTCAGCTTGGACGCCACAGTGTCATCGAGCTTTTGAGCTATTAAAAGAAAGGCTAACCAATGCTCCCACGCTGGGTTATGCAGACTTTTCCTTACCATTTATACTTGAGACAGATGCCAGCAGTCTAGGCCTAGGGGCAGTTCTGTACCAAGAGCAGGTGGGTGGGAAAAAAGTGATAGCCTATGCAAGCCGGAGACTCAGAGGGGCTGAGAAGAATGATCAAAATTATAGCAGCATGAAGCTTGAGCTATTAGCACTAAAGTGGGCAGTCGCCGAGAAGTTTAGGAGTTATCTCCTGGGGTCCAAGTTTACCATCATCACTGATAATAACCCCCTGTGCCATCTCTCCACTGCCCATTTAGGAGCTATTCAACAACGATGGGTTGCTCAGTTGGCTGTATTTGATTTTGTAGTTAAGTACCGCCCTGGCCGCTGTAATACTGCAGCTGACGCTCTGTCCCGTCGACCAGTAGTTGAGGAACTGGAGCCAGACAGTGAAGATGCAGAATATGATGGCTGTGTAGCTATTTGCAACTCACTCAGGGCAGGGACCGCTATAGACCCAAGTTTGGTGGCAGCAGGGGTTGTGAGCTGGAAGGTCGGGCAACTTCAGGCATCTGAGGCAGGTGAGTTAGTAAATAATGAGATAAATCAGGATAACACTCCCACCTTGCCTGGCTATTCCAAAGCCCAACTCCAGAGTTTCCAGACATCAGATCCGACACTTGGTGTGTTGAGAGAGTTTTGGTGCCGGCAGAGGAAACCTACCTTTCGGGAGAGAGCAGGCTTACCTAAACCAGTGTGTTCTTTGCTTAAACAGTGGCTGCGACTCCGAGAGAAGGATGGACTTTTGTACCAAGTCATTGAAGATGTTCACCTTGGCGAATGTTACCAACTACTGCTGCCTGCCTGCCTCAAAGAGCAAGTCCTTAAGAGTGTACACGATCAGATGGGACATCAGGGCATAGAGCGGACATTGGGTCTCTTGAGACAAAGATGTTTCTGGGGGGGAATGCATGAAGATGTTGAGCAGTGGGTCAAGAAATGTCAGAGGTGCGTTTTGACCAAGATGCCCCAGCCAAAGATTCAAGCACCCCAAACTTCATTCTTGGCTACTCGCCCACTCGAGGTGGTTGCAGTGGATTACACCACACTTGAGCGTGCTATCGATGGGAGGGAGAGTGTGCTTGTGATCACAGATGTATTCACTAAGTTCAGTCAGGCTATAGCCACACGGGATCAGAAGGCAGATACAACCGCTAAGGTCCTCCTCAAGGAGTGGTTCCTAAGGTATGGTGTGCCAGAACGCCTGCACTCTGACCAGGGCAGAAATTTTGAAAGTGCTGTGATTGCTGAATTATGCAAGTTGTATGGAGTAAAGAAAACTCGTACAACGCCCCATCACCCCCAGGGGAACCCCCAGTTTGAGAGGTTCAACCGAACATTACATGACCTTCTGCGTACACTTCCCCCGGAGAGGAAGCGGCGTTGGCCTGAACACCTGACAGAACTTGTGTATGCATACAACGTTACACCACACTCTACCACTGGGTATTCACCCTATTACCTGTTGTTTGGTTTCCAGCCACACCTCCCAGTTGATGCCCTGTTAGCTCAAGAGCCAGCGAGAGATGACAAGCCTGATTGGTTGATCGCACACCAGGAGAGGCTCCAAGATGCCCATGCAAGGGCAAGGGAATGCATTGAACGCAAGGCTGCAGAAAGAGTGGCACAACAACAGGAGAAGGTATATTGCCCACCTGTTGATGTGGGACAGTTTGTGTATCTCCGTTATCGGCCACCAGGAAGAAATAAGATCCAAGATGCCTGGGCGGCTGCTGTGTATAAGGTGGTTGATATCCAGGGAACCACATACACTGTAGAGCCCCTGGAGGGAGGGTCCGTGAAAAGGGTGCACAGGTCTAACCTCAGGCCATGTGTAGAGCCTGTACAGTTGCCAAGAGGACATCCCAGCCCCGTATCTCCCTCAAAAGCAGCGCCTATGCGTCTGGAGTCAGAAACTGAAGTTGTGGATCCGGAGTTTATCTTGGTAAAGGAAATCATGCATCCCCAAGATGAGCGGACACCAGCTCTGGGGCCTGGAAAGTTGGACGTCATGACTGGTGAGGCAGGAGGCCACTCAGATGAAGTAGCAGGGTGTGAGGATGCACCTGAGGGGGACATAGAGGACAGGTCTGGTGATGATGTAGAAGTAGAACCCTTGCCCTATCTTCACCCCATGTCGGACAATGTCAGCTTAGCTGAAGGGGAGCTGGGGTTGAGGCCTGTGCCTGCTCTGAGGAGGCGTAAAGATGAAAATTTCATGGTAGGTACGCCTATTTCCCCTCCACGCAGAAGTCAGAGAGAGTCAGCAGGGAAACATAAAAACCCATTCAATCTACCTAGGTCCGCGTGCAATGCTGTGACTTTTAGTCCAGATGTATTCTCCCAGATTCTGGCAGGGGTCGTCCTCTACACATCAAACCTGAAGGGAATGGTAGATGAGGAGGAAGTCACCGAGGACGTTGACTTGTAGCAGGGGAGAATGTAGCCAGGTGGAGAAGGAAGCTGAATAAAGGGGTTTTGGGTCCATAATGTAATGCATTATAGATATTGTTTTGGGTGAGGTTTCCCCTCTATGGGGTGCTACTGTCACTTTAAGAGCAGCGCAGGGCCAGACCCGCGAGAGCACAGACTTCCCATGAGACTGTAGACACGCGAGAGACCGGAAGGAAAACGCGCGAAAGTAGTTGGAGAACAGAGATTCTTGAGACGCGTCGGTTGTATTATTTCTCCATCACGCTGAGGAAGTTTGAGCAGTGGAACGGCGTAAGTGGTGGTTTATTCCTAGTGGATGTAATTTAATGTATTTGGGTCTTTCATACTCTGTCAGTAAAACGGTTGCATATTATGTTTTGTTGAATTCAGAGGGGAGATTTGCCGTGTTGGGTTCCAGGTGTGTGTCGTAGCACACAGCCTACATACTGGAGTGAAAGTGAGTTTATTGTTTTTTGTATGGACTGTATTTGAACTAATGTTCACATGTTGGTACTGTAAAGTTTACATGTTGTTTATAAATGTACATTTCATGGAAGTAATGCACTTTATTGAGGTAGCTGGATAATTTTTCAAGAAACTTATTTTGTTGCATTGAATTTGTGTTTTCTGATTAGGAGAGAGCTAATACTGTTGTCTATAATAGTCATTTATTGTACTTTGCTCTTTGAGCATTAGGTCCGTTCTGTTACCATTGTAATTACCTACAATCCTCAACTTAAGGTATTAATGCTGAGTCTATATTTTTGTAGCTCAGTCGGGGAATAAAAGTCCCACACAAAAGTTATCCTGTGTCCAGTTCAGTCTTTTGATGACCAGGCTACACATAAAGAAGAGCTGATGCCTGCTGTTGTAGGGGTTTATTGTATGGATCTTTTAACATGTGACTTTCAGTGCATCACTTCAGCCCTTTCAGGCCAGCCATACTTGGAATTTGATTGTAAACAGCAGTTTAGCAGTTTTTGGAACAGTCCCTGAATCATTCCGGAAAGGAATTTCCGATTGATGTCACTGGTGAGATCCTAAATAGCCAGAAGTCAGTGACAGATCAGCAGACTGGATTACTACATCGATCAAAGCACACCACGAAGACATCGGACCCCAAACTTACATGACAATGGACAGACAAAGAATTCAAGGTAAGCAACAACCTGCAGTTTAATGATTCAAACAATTTACCAGCTAGAATAGGAGCAAATTCAGTCAGTACAGGAAGAAATGTGAGCACTGCTGAAACTAGAAACCTTTCTTCTGATAAGATTTCTGTTTGTACAACAAGTTCGTGGTGTCTGTGAAGGTTGTCAGTCGTCCAGGTCATGGTTGTCCTCGTAGTTTCAATCCTAGCATCTGGACTTGCTTGAGTTTGTCGAAGATGTTTCACCTTTCATCCAAGTCATGTGAAACGTCTTCGACAAACTCAAGCAAGTCCAGGTGTTGGTGTTCATAGAGGTCTCGATGTTGGTGTCAATGGGGGTCTAGTTGTTGGTGTCCATAAGGTCTAGATGTTAGTATTTATAGGGGTCTAGATGTTGGTGTTCATAGGGGTCTAGATGTTGGTATTCATAGGGTCTAGATGTTGGTGTTCATAGAGGTCTAGACGTTGGTGTTCATAGAGGTCTAGATGTTGGTGTTCATAGGGGTCTAGATGTTGGTGTTCATAGGGGTGTAGCTGTTGGTGTTTATAGGGGTCTAGATGTTGGTATTTATAGGGGTCTAGATGTTGGTGTTCATAGTGGTCTAGCTGTTGGTATACATAGGGTCTAGATGTTGGTGTTCATGGGGTCTAGATGTTGGTATTCATAGGGTCTAGAAGTTGAAAGTGTTTCGTGTTTTTCTTGCTTGTAGAACGGAGAACGAGGGGAACCAAAAGGAAAGCCAGTCCTGACTGTGAGTCCAGAAAGAGGACCAGAAAATCCAGCCAGGTAGATAGATAGATAGATAGATAGATAGATAGATAGATAGATAGATAGATAGATAGATAGATAGATAGATAGATAGATAGATAGATAGATAGATAGATAGATAGATAGATAGATAGAACTTTATTTGTCATTACAACAAGTGCAACGAAATTGCAAAAAGGCAACTGGTTTACATATTTCAGGTTTAGGTAGATCCGATAGTGTAACACCCATCAACCTGGGTATCTGATATGTTGACACATGAATTTACAGAAAGAAAC
Source organism: Dascyllus trimaculatus (assembly GCA_024666655.1). NCBI lineage: Eukaryota > Metazoa > Chordata > Actinopteri > Pomacentridae > Dascyllus > Dascyllus trimaculatus. The sequence continues at coordinate 5,157,851 of CM045458.1, forward strand.
AGGTTCTCATTTCCCTCTAGAGGTTTCTGGTCATGCAGATATTTTGGGATGTTTTATTGAAGCCTTGAAGATTTTGGCCACTAGAAGTCAATGGATGCTCACAGCACTGACAGAGAACATTCAAAAAACAACTGCAGTGTGTCTGTTCAAAAACAGCCTTGTTGATAGAGTTGGTAGTTATCCAGAGTATGAAGGACTCTTGCTGTTGGATTGTTCAGTGTTGTGAGGACCACACACTGTTTAAATTCCCTTAACCTGCATTATAATGGGAAGGAGATAGACTTCCCGAAACCTGGACAAATCAAAACACAATTATCTGCCTAAGAGGGAAAAGAGAAACCAGTCCACTGAGTCACTTTACACATGCTGGTTAGTGTATTTGATCAGTTTGTTCACTCAGAACAGAAGTTTAAAGGTACATTCACTGACACGATGATAAATGTGGTCAGTCAGAGAAGTGTCAACATAAAGATAAAGATAAAGATAAAGATAAAGATCAACTTTATTAATCCCGAAGGAAATTCTGTTGCCAGAGTACAGTTGAAGCACAAACACAAAGAGAAGAACAGTGCCTTAATAAGAAAATAAAATAAAATAAAATAAAATAAAATAAAATAAAATATATACATATATACAGTAGTTTGAAAAGTGACAAGTGTGTTTATGATATGGATTGCACATAGTGTTGAGTCATAAATGAGTCCAAGTCAGTGTTGCATAGGTGTGTTCATTGTGTATCCCCCCTGCAGAAAGGGGAGGAATTATACAGTCTGATTGCCACAGGTAGGAAAGACCTCCTGTGGCGTTCTGTGGTGCACCTCGGTGGTCTCAGTCTACGGCTGAAGGTGCTCTGGCAGGACTTAAGTGTTTCATGCAGGGGGTGAGAGGTGTCATCCAGGATGCTGAGCAGCTTCCTCAGCATTCTCCTCTCTGACACCTCCACCACAGACTCTAGCTCCACCCCCAGGACAGAGCCAGCTCTCCTGATGAGCTTGTTAAGTCTGTTGGTGTCGGCTGCCTTCAGCCTGCTGCCCCAGCACACTACAGCGTAGAAGATGACGCTGGAGACCACCGAGTGATAAAACATCTGCAGCATGTTTCTGCAGACGTTGAAGGATCTGAGCCTCCTGAGGAAGTACAGTCGGCTCTGACCCTTCTTATAAACTGCATTTGTGTTCACAGTCCAGTCCAGTTTGCTGTCTATGTGGACACCCAGGTATTTGTAGTGGTCTACAATGTCGACCTCTGTTCCGTTGATGGAGACTGGGTTCAGACGGGTCCTCAGTCTCCTGAAGTCCACCACCAGCTCCTTTGTCTTAGAGACATTGAGCTGTAGGTGATTAAGTCCGCACCACTCCACAAACCTGTCCACCACACTCCTGTACTCAGTCTCCTGGTCTCTGCTGATGCAGCCCACAATGGCAGAGTTGTCTGAAAACTTCTGCAGGTGGCAGGACTGTGACCAGAACCTGAAGTCTGAGGTGTAGAGTGTGAACAGGAAGGGAGACAGGACCGTCCCCTGTGGCGCCCCCGTGCTGCTCACAATGGTGTCAGAAGTAGTGTCCCCAAGCCTCACATACTGTGGGCGGCCTGTGAGGTAGTTGTTGATCCAGGCCACCAGTGGAGCCTCCACCTTCATGTCCAGCAGCTTATCACTGAGCAGGGCAGGCCGGATGGTGTTGAACGCACTGGAGAAGTCAAAAAACATGACTCTCACAGTGCTGCCTGCCTCCTCCAGGTGGGAGTAAGCTCTGTGCAGCATGAAGATGATGGCATCTTCCACTCCCCTATGGGGCTGGTACGCAAACTGCAGGGGGTCCAGTAATGATCCGACGACTGTGCGGAGGTGCCTCAGGATGAGCCTCTCCAGTGACTTCATAACATGTGACGTCAGGGCCACAGGTCTGTAGTCACTAGGTGTGTTGGGATTCTTCTTCTTGGGCACAGGAACCAGGCATGAGGTTTTCCATCGCTCAGGAACAACCATCTGGCTCAGGCTCAAGTTGAAGATGTGCTGGAAAATCCCACACAGCTGAATAGCACATCCCTTCAGCACTCTGGGGCTGAGACCATCCGGGCCCGCAGCCTTTCCCGGTCGAAGGCGACTGAACTCTTTTCTCACATCCTCAGCCGTGATGGTGATGGTAGAGGAAGGAGAGAGCCCCGGTTGTGGTGGGGAGCAGGAGGGCTGAGGTGTCTGGGCAAGAGCAAGCAGAGATGTTGAGGAGAATGAGGGTGCAAGGGAGAGGGGGGAGGGGGGACAGGGGTGTGGGTGGGGAGAAGTTGGTGGGAGGATGGGGGTGGTGGTGATAGAGGTGTGAGGTGAGTGCACCGGGGAGGTGGAGCAATGAGAGGAGCCGGGGGATGGGTGGGCAGAGTCCATGTTGTCAAACCTGTTGAAGAACAGGTTTAGCTCATTGGCCTCATGAAGGTCTCCTTCCAACATCTGGTCCGCCTTCTTACCATGACCAGTGATGGTTCTCATCCCACTCCACACCTCCCTCATGTTATTTTGCTGGAGCTTGCTCTCCAGCTTCCTCTTATAATTCTCCTTCCCCTCTGCGATCTTCTCCCTCAGTTCAATCTGCACCCTCTTTAGCTCCTCTCTGTCTCCACTCCTGAATGCGGCCTTCTTCCTGTTTAGTGTCGCCTTGATGTCCTTGGTCACCCACGGTTTATTATTGGGGTAACAGCGCACAGTTCTTGTTGGGATAATGGTGTCTGTACAGAAGTTTATATAGTCCGTTATGCAGTCTGTAATGCTTCCGATGTCCTCCCCCTGCGCATCACAGAGCACATCCCAGTCAGTCGCCTCAAAACATCCCTGAAGACTGTCCTCAGCCTCCTGTGACCACCTCCGTACTGCCCTAGTAATCACAGGTTGCCTCTGGACTGCAGGAATGTAGAGTGGCTCTAGATAGACCAGGTTATGGTCTGACTTGCCAAGGGGAGGGAGGGCTGTGGCGCTGTATGCCTCCTTGACATTGGCATACAGCAGGTCTATTGTCCTATTGTCTCTTGTTTTGCAGTCCACAAACTGCTTGAAAGTGGGGAGGGATTGTGAGAGGGTGACGTGGTTAAAGTCCCCAGAGATGGCAATGAAAGCACTGGGGTGCAGAGTCTGCAGCTTCGCCGCCACAGAGGTGATGACGTCACTGGCCCGTGTAGCGTCTGCCGCCGGTGGGATGTAAACAATAAGGACGATGGCATGAGAAAATTCCCTTGGCAAATAATAAGGACGGAGACTCACTGCCAACAGTTCAATGTCTGGGTTACACACACGCTCCTTCACCGTAATGTGTCCGGGGCTGCACCACTTGTTGTTCACGTAAACAGCGACTCCCCCTCCTCTCTTCTTGCCGCTGTCGGCGCAGCTCCGGTCCCCTCGCACCAACTGAAAGCCTGGTAAACTCACTACAGAGTCCGGTATGTTGTCGTGCAGCCATGTCTCCGTGAAACACAAGACCGAGCTCTCACGAAACATACTGTCGCTCCTCACGAGTGATGTTAACTCGTCCATTTTGTTCGCCAGTGATCTTACGTTCCCCATAACGATGGAAGGAAGATACGGCCGGTATCTCCTCTTCTTTTTCAACCATCTCCTCCCGGCTCTACAGCCCCGGTATTTCCTCTGCAGTTCTTTTGGGATATCATGTCTTATCCCAGCCGGGCCACAGCGTAGGATCTCCATGAGCTGGTCCCTGGTGTAAACAATGGGGCCCTGGCGCTGCTCCGCCAGGACCGGGATCCGGCTCGAGAAAAGTAATCCAAACGCCAGGAAAACGATAAGTGGCGAGTGAAGCAGCATGTCTTCATCTGCAATAAATTACTAAAAAAACTATTAAACTAAAAGAAAGAATAGAGGAAAGAAAAATGAAACGTAAAAGTACTTAGAAGAGACAGACAATGCGGAGCGACTCTGGCAGGCAGCCGTCCGTAACCGTCGGAAGTAACATGCTAAGGTTCTTCTGGGATTTTGTCGTGTAGAGAGCAGCTGCTTGGATTTCCAAAGCAGCAGTACATCCGTGGGAGATCTGAGGAGACCCACTGCTAAGAGGAAGGCCGGCACTGATGGGGAAGGACCAGCGAGGAAGAGGAGGAAGAGGAGTCCGGTCCTGATGGTGATCAGAGAGGAAGCAGAAGACGAGTCTGAGGAGGACTCCGTGGTCTCCCGCAGAGGTCAGCAGTTAGTGATTAAGGATGATTTGCATACATGATATAACAATTCCTGTACTGAAGATGAGTCTGTGTGTTTGTTTAGCTGCTTTTGAGGCCAAATACGAGCAGCAGGATCAGCTCGGTGAAGGAGGCTGTGGGTCGGTGTTTGCTGGTTATCGGAAAGCAGATAACTTATCAGTAAGTATCACACACATATATATAGTTATATATTCCATCTGAAACCATCAGAACAATGTCTGCTCAGCCATCCCTAACTGCTGTAACACTTTCATAGAATAACATATGAAAATTTGTAGTGATGTTTGTGATAACCTGATGTATTAAATACCTGTCTGTGTCTTGTAGGTAGCCATCAAACGCGTCGCAAAGGACAAAGTGTTCTTCAAGCATAAAGTAAGTGAACAGCACCAGCTGCTGCTAAAGGATACGCTGATGGAGTCTAGATTTCATGAAGATTCACTGCTTCATCATTCTATCTGTGATGTTTCAGGACCAGAACGGGAGGCGGGTTTCTGTGGAGGTGGTGGTGATGCAGAAACTGGGCAGTGGAGCGACTGGTTCAGTGTCTCTACTAGACTGGTACGATCTGCAGCAGGAGCTGGTCCTGGTTCTGGAGAGACCAGAGCCGGCCGAAGACCTCCTGAATTACATTCGTGCCAGAGGAAGTTGCTGCCTTGAAGAGCAGGAGGCCAAAGTAAGTTGCCAGAAGATCCTTGTAGATGTGTTTGTGTGTTAAAGCCATAGTTACTTGACCATCGTGTTGTCGTTGTCTTAGATCATCCTAAAACAGCTGGTAGATGCAGCAGTGCATCTCCAGAGTAAGAATATTTTCCACCGGGACATCAAACTGGAAAATATTCTCAATGAGACAGGCTCAGATATTCCCCGGGTTCATCTCATAGATTTTGGACTGAGCTGCTTCTTCAAAAAAAGATCGTCTTTTTACGTCTTCGCCGGTACGATGTCTGGATTCTGCCGTCACCACTTACTAATTTACCAATCTGGGACTGTCAAACGAAGCCTCTCCTCATCCTCAGCTTGAACTAATCCTAACTTTAACCGAATTCAAACTTTAACTAATCCTAACCTTAATCGAATTTGAAACTTTAACTAATCCTAACTTTAACATAATCCCAACTCTAACTAATCCTAACTTTAACATAATCCTAACTTTAACTAATCCTAACTTTAACCGAATTCAAACTTTAACTAATCCTCACTTGAATCTAATTCTCCCTTTATGTCTCCATAGATTCTCAGTCATCCAGGGCATGTAAATCCAGGCAACAAATAATCAGATAACACACATTATCCTTACTATCACCGAATTGAGATATAAACTAATCCTAACTTGAATCTAATGCTAACCTTTATCTCCTCTCTTTCCAGATTGCCGAGATTTCTTACAGTTGTGTCTGGCTAAGGTCATGGTAATGCGAGGAGCAGCTGATCAGATAACACACATACACACACACACACACACACACACACACACACACACACACACACACACACACACACACACCTGAACATAGTCCTAACTTTAACTGAATTCAAACATTAACTAATCCTACCTTTAACCGAATTCAAACTTTAACATAATCCTAACTTTTACTAATTCTAATTTTAACATAGTCCTAACTTTAACTAATCCTAACTTTAACTAATCTGACTTTACCGTAATCCTATCTTTGACTAATCTTAACTTTAACTAATTCTGACTTTACCGTAATCCTATCTTTAACTAATCTTAACTTTGACTAATCCTAACTTAAACCAAATTCAAACTTGAATTTATCCTAACATCAACATAATCCTAGTTTTAACTAATCCTAACATTAAGATAATCCTGTCTTTAACTAATGCTAACTTTAACTAATCCTAACTTTAACCAAATTTGAACTTTAACATAATCCTAACTTTAATTAATCCTAATTTAACTAATCTTAACTTTAGCCGAATTCAAACTTAAACATGATCCTATCATAAACTAATCCTAACTTTAACGTAATGTTAAATTTAGTGAAACCTAACTTTAACATAATGCTAACTTTAGCTAATCCAAACTTTAACCTAATGCTAACTTTAACTAATCCTAACTTTGGCGGAATGATAACTTAAACAAATCCTAACTTTAACTAATCCTAACTTTAACGTAATGTTAACTTTAGCTAATCCTAACTTTAATGTAATGCTAACTTTAACTAATCCGAATTTCAGCTGAATTCAAACTTTAACATAATCCGAACTTTAACATAATCCTAACTTTAACTAATATTACTTTAACACAATGCTAACTTTAAATAATCCTAACTTAAGCTAGTCCTAACTTTAACGTAATGCTAACTTTAACTAATCTTGACTTTAACTAATCCTAACTTTAACGTAATGCTAATTTTAAGTAAACCTAACTTTAGCCGAATTCAAACTTTAACATAATCCTAACTTTAACTAGTCTTAACTTTAACAAAATGCTAACTTTAACGAATCCTAATTTTAACCAAATTCAAACTTTAACTAATCCTAACTTTAACCAAATTCTAACTTTAACTAATCCTAACGTTAGCTGAATTCTGACTTTAAGATAATCCGAAATTTAACATAATCCCAACTTTAACTAATCTTAACTTTAACGTAATGTTAACTTTATCTAATGCCAACTTTAACTAATCCTGACTTTAACTAATCCTAACTTTAGCCGAATTCAAACTTTAACATAATCCTAACTTTTACTAATTCTCACTGTAGCATAGTCCTAACTTTAACTAAGCCTAACTTTAACTAATTCTGACTTTACTGTAATCCTATCTTTAACTAATCTTAACTTTGTCTAATACTAACTTAAACCGAATTCAAACTTGAACTTATCCTAACATCAACATAATCCTAACTTTAACTAATCCTAACATTAACATAATCCTGTCTTTAACTAATGCTAACTTTAACTAATCCTATCTTTAACCAAATTTGAACTTTAACATAATTCTAACTTTAATTAATCCTAACTTTAACTAATCGTAACTTTAACAAAATCCTAATTTTAACGTAATCCTATCTTTAACTAATGCTAACTTTAACATAATGCTAACTTTAACTGAATTCGAACTTTAACATAGTTGTAACTTTAAGAAAATCCTAATTTTAACGTAATCCTATCTTTAACTAATGCTAACTTTAACATAATGCTAACTTTAACTGAATTCGAACTTTAACATAGTCGTTAATTTAACTAATCCTAACTTCCGCCAAATTCAAACTTTAACTAATCCTAACTTTAATGTAATGCTAATTTTAACTAATATTAACTTTAGCCGAATTCAAACTTAAACATCATCCTATCTTTAACTAATCCTAACTTTAACGTAATGTTAAATTTAGCGAATCCTATCTTTAACATAATGCTGACTTTGGCTAATCCTAACTTTAACGAAATGCTAACTTTAACTAATCCTAACTTTCGCGGAATGATAACTCAAACAAATCCTAACTTTAACATAATGTTAACTTTAGCTAATGCCAACTTTAACTAATCCTGATTTTAACTAATCCTAACTTCAGCTGAATTCAAACTTTAACATAATCCGAAATTTAACATGATCCTAACTTTAACTAATCTTAACTTTAACCGAATTCTAACTTTAACAAATCCTAACTTTAACGTAATGCTAACTTAAACGAATCCTACCTTTAACCAAATTCAAACTTAACTAATCCTAACTTTAACGTAATGCTAGCTTTAACTAATCCTAACTTTAACTAATCCTAACTTTAATGTAATGCTAACTTTAACTAAACCTAACTTTAGCCAAATTCAAACTTTAACATAATCTGAACTTTAACTTAATCCTAAATTTAACAAATCCTAACTTTAATGTAATGCTAACTTTAACTAATCCTAACGTAAAGCTAACTTAAACGAATTGTAACTTTAACCAAATTCAAACTTTAACTAATCCTAACTTTAACTAATCCTAACTTTAACGTAATGCTAACTTTAACTAATCCTGACTTTAACTAATCCTAACTTTAACGTACTGCTAACTTTCGCTAATCCTAACTTTAACTAATCCTAACTTTAACGTAATGCTAACTTTAACTAATGCTAACTTAAACTAATATTAACTTTAACATAATGCTAACTTAAACTAATCCTAACTTAAGATAATGCTAACTTTAACATAATGCTAACTTAAATGAATCCTAACTTTAGCCGAACTCAAACTTTAATATAATCCTAACTTTAACTTTATCCTAAATTTAACTTATTTTAACTTTAACCAAATTCTAACTTTAACGAATCCTAACTGTAATGTAATGCTAACTTAAACGAATTGTAACTTTAACCAAATTCAAACTTTAACTTATCCTACCGTTAACTAATCCAAACTTTAACGTAACTCTAACATTAACTAATTCTAACTTTAGCCAAATTCTAACTTTAACGTAATGCTAACTTTAAGTAATCCTAACTTGAGCCGAATTCAAACTTTAACATAATCCGAACTTTAACTTAATCCTTATTTTAACTAATCTTAACTTTAACCGAATTCTAACTTTAACGAATCCTAACTTTAACGTAATGCTAACTTAAATGAATCCTAAATTTAACCAAAGTCATACTTAACTAATCCTAACATTAACTAATCCTAACTTTAACGTAAGGCTAACTTTAACTAAACCTAATTTTAGCCGAATTCAAACTTTAACATAATCATAACTTTAACTAGTCCTAACTTTAACAAAATGCTAACTTTAACCAATCCTAACTTTAACCAAATTCAAACTTTAACTCATCCTAACTTTAATCAAATTCTAACTTTAACTAATCTTAACTTTAACTAATCTTAACTTTAACGTAATACTAACTTTAACTAATCCTGACTTCAACTAATCCTAACTTTAACGTAATACTAACTTTAACTAATCCTGACTTCAACTAATCCTAACTTTAACCAAATTCTAACTTTAACTAATCCTAATTTTAGCTGAATTCTGACTTTAAGATAATCCGAAATTTAACATAATCCCAACTTTAACTAATCTTAACTTTAACGTAATACTAACTTTAGCTAATGCTAACTTTAACTAATTCTGACTTTAACTATTCCTAACTTTAGCCAAATTCAAACTTTAACATAATCCGAACTTTAACATAATCCTAACTTTACCTAATTTTCAGTTTAACCGAATTCTAACTTTAACTAATACTAATTTTAACGTAATGCTAACTTAAATGAATCCTAACGTTAACTAATCCGAACTATAACGAATCCTAACTTTAGTCGAATTCAAACTTTAACATAATCCTAACTTTAACTTAATCCTAACTTTAACTAATCTTAACTTTAACCATATTCTAACTTTAACTAATCCTAATTTTAACGGAATGCTAACTTTAACGAATCCTAACGTTAACTAATCCTAACATTAACTAATGTGAACTTTAACTGAATGCTAACTTTGACTAATCCTACGTTAACTAATCCGAACTTTGACGTAATGCTAACTTTAGCTAATCCTAACTTTAACGTAATGCTAACTTTAACTAATCCTAACTTTAGCGGAATGCTAACTCAAACAGATCCTAAGTTTAACTAATCCTAACTTTAACTTAATGTTAAATTTAGCTAATCCTAACTTTAACATAATGCTAAGTTTAACTAATCCTAACTTTCGCAAATTCAAACTTTAACATAATCTGAACTTTAACTTAATCCTAACTTTAACTAATCTTAACTTTAACCAAATTCTAACTTTAAGTAATCCTAATTTTAACAGAACGCTAACTTAAACGAATCCTAACTTGAACCAAATTCAAACTAAAACGAATTATAACTTTAACTAATCCTAACTTTAACGTAATGCTACCTTTAACTAATCATAACTTTAACTAATCTTAAATTTAACGTAATCCTAACTTTAACTGATCTTAACTTTAGCCAAATTCAAACTTTAACATAATCCGAACTTTAACATAATCCTAACTTTAATTAATCTTACCTTTAACCGAATTCTAACTTTAACTAATCCTAACTTTAACGTAAAGCTAACTTAAACGAATCCTGACTCTAACCAAATTCAAACTATAACGAATCCTAACTTTAACTAATACTAACTTTGACGTAATGCTTCCTTTAACTAATCCTATCTTTAACTAATCCTAACTTTAACGTAATGCTAACTTTAACTAATCCTAACGTTAACTAATCCTAACTTTAACGTTATGCTAACTTTAACTAATCCTAACGTCAACTAATCCGAACTTTAACGTAATGCTAACTTTAACCAAATTCTAACTTTAGCCAAATTCAAACTTTAACTTAATCTGAACTTTAACTAATCCCAACTTAATCCGAATTTAATCTTTAACATAATCCGAACTTTAACTTAATCCTAACTTTAACTAATCTTAACTTTAACCGCATTCCAACTTTAATGAATCTTAACTTTAATGTAATGCTAACTTTAACTAGTCCTAACTTTAGCCGAATTCAAACTTTAACATAATCCGAATTTTAACATATTCCTAACTTTAACAAATCTGAACTTTAACCGAATTCTGACTTTAACGAATCCTAACTTTAACTAAACCTAACTTTAACGTAATGCTAACTTTAACAAATCCTGACTTTAACTAATCCTAACTCAAACCTCATTCTAACTTGAACTAATTCTAACTTTAGCCGAATTCAAACTTTAACATAATCCCAACTTTAACTAATCCTACCTTTAACATAATCCTAACTTTAACTAATGCTAACTGTAACATAACCAAATTTTAACTGAATTCAAACTTTAACATAATCCTGATTTTAATTAATCCTAACTTTAACCGAATTCAAACTTTAACAATATCCTAACTTTAACATAATCCTAACTTTAACTACTCGAAACTTAAACTAATCCTAACTTTAACGTAATGCTAACTTTAGCTAATCTTAACTTTAACGTAATGCTAACTTTAACATAATCCTAACTTGAACCAAATTCAAGCTTTAACATAATCCGAACTTTAACATAATCCTAACTTTAACTAATCTTAACTTCAACCAAATTCTAATTTTAACTAATCCTAACTTTAACAAATCTTAACTTTAACGTGATGCTAACTTTAACGAATCTGAACTTTAACCAAATTCAAACTTTACTAATCCTAACTTTAACTAATCCTAACTTTAACATAATGCTAACTTTAACTAATCCTAACTTTAACCAAATTCAAGCTTTACTAATCCTAACTTTAACTTATCCTAACTTTAAAATAATGCTAACTTTAACTAATCCTAACTTTAGCCGAAATCAAACCTAATCATAATCTGAACTTTAATATAATCCTAACTTTAAATAATCTTCACTTTAAACGAATACTAACTTTAACATAATCCTAACTTTAACTGAATTCAAACTTTAACATCGTCCTAAACTAATCCTAACGTTAACTATCCTAACTGTAATGTAATGCTAACTTAAATGAATTCTAACTTTAAGCAAATTCAAACTTTAACTATTCCTAACTTTAACTAATCCTAACTTTGACGTAATGCTAACTTTAACTAATCCTAACTTTATCTAATCTTAACTTTAACTAATCCTAACTTTAGCCGAATTCAAACTTTAACATGATCCAAACTTTAACATAATCCTAACTTTAACTAATCTTAACTTTAACCAAATTCTAACTTTATCTAATCATAACTTTAACGTAATGCTAACTTAAATGAATCCTAACTTTACCCGAATTCAAACTTTAACATAATCTGAATTTGAACATAATCTAACTTTAACTAATCTTAATGTAATGCTAACTTAAATGAATCCTAACTTTAACTAATCTTAACTTTATCGTAATGCTACCTTTAACTAATCCTGACTTTAACATAATCCAATCTTTAACTAATTCTGACTTTCATGTAATCCTATCTTTAACTAATTCTAACTTTAACATAATCCTATCTTTCGCTATTCCTAACTTTAACTAATCCTATTATCAGGTGTCTTAAAGATCTAATACTGCTCTCTCTCTCTCTCTGTCTGACAGGAGATGTGACCAGCTGTGGCCTTAATTGGACTCTTTTAATTGACTTTCTAAATTACACGACACCAAACGTTGTGTTCAGCAGCGTTTATCCACCTGCCGGCCCTGAGTAACCCCCAGCTGTCCATGGAGAGGGGATCTCTCTCTGAATTGCCTTTCCCGAGGTTTCTTCCTTTTCCTGCCAGGCCTCAGGTTTTTGGGGAGTTTTTTCCTCGTCTTCTGAGCTTGGGCTGGTCAGGAGCTGCTGCAGGTGGAGCTGATTGGCTGTATTTAAAATCAAAAGTGAAATCACCAAAGTTATGCACTGAGATGTTAAAATAAATGTTAATTCAATTGGAATTGCTCGTACTACCTCATGTTTAATAGCTGCTCTTCTATTTTACTGTATACAACATATGCAGTCTTATTTTATTTTATCTTTGTGTTGACTTTGTGTTGTTGTATTTATGCTGCTAATCCAAAGAGCTGCTATCCTTGCTGTTTAACCATGACATCAAAGATCTGATCATGATCTAATAAGACTAAGAATGCATTTAGCTGTGCAGTGTTTACAGGGTTTACATGGGAAAATTACCACGACAAAAGAGCTATGCTTTTAAATATAATCAAACAATTAGAAGCACAGAAATTACAGCAAAATGTGCCTCAATGAAAAGTAGTTATTTTACAGATTGTGAAAATACGGATTATATCCAGTAGAATCACAGAACAAACATTAATTTTCACGTTGACAGTCTACAACAACAGTCTGTAGTTTTATGAATTATTCTTGAACAATGTGTGAACCTAAAATTATACTTTTTTACTGTTTGTAAATCATTTGCAAATATTAGAGAGAAAAAATATGTATATAGTTGTTTTCACAGTTTTTTATTATCGTATTTTAATATTATTATTATTTGTATTATCATGTTTCAAACAGCAGTTGTTTTTTTACCAGTCAAATATTTTTATTTTGGTTCAAGTTTGTCTCAAAACAAGTCTGATGTCCTCAGAACACGAACGGTTTGTCTGGAAATGATTTACAGTTTATTTAAAACAGGTATTTTTCCAAGGTCTTTTAAGGACTGATTCAGATTGAGTCAGAGTCTGACCATCAACACCTGCACAAACAAACCAGAAAATAGTCACTTGTTGTAAACTGGTAACTTTGTGAAGACGGATGATCAAAGCAACATCAGTGAAAGTGTTCACCTGCCCAGAACATGGTCAGAAGCAACAATGGTGTCCTGAAGTCCATCATGTTAAAGTGTGTGTCCACTAGTCTCTGTCATCCTCTGTGCAGTCACATAAGTAGGTGGAAGACGCTTTGCATTGACTCCTCCTCACAGGAAGAACAGAGTTGGAGTGGGCTTGGCCTTCATTGTTGTCATATATGTTGAACTTGGACAGTTATACTCAGATTTGAATGCATTCTGCAGTCAACTCTTTCTTCATTGATGTCAGAGTTTTAAGTAGAAATAGTTTCTGTAGAAGCTTTGACACGTGAAATTTCCTCTGTACTCGTCTCTTAGTAAAAACATGTGATTGATCATTTGTGTGGACACAGAAGTTCCTATTATCTCCATCATTCATAGGATTATTTCCTGAGTGTGTGTGAAAGTGTGTGACAGGATCCAGCTGACAGCAGCAGAGTCCAGAACATTCTGTCCTTTATTCTCCTTTTGACTGTAGTTGGTAGAAGCAGGTTTGTAATGAACTTGTAGAGTAAAAAATCCCACCTGTGTTCCACATTATATGATATTAAATGAAACAGTAAATGCTGCTGTAATTAGATGTAATATTCTTGTTGATGACTCACAAAGTCTCAAACTAACTTTATCCTGATGGAGGCCCTTTTAAAGATCACTTTGCTGTTTGAATTAATATTAGAGTGGATTTTTGTCTTTTGAAAGTCCTGTGAGCTGCTAATGGTGCAAAGATTGATGGCAAAGAGAGTTTTACTCAGTGAAGTGGTCTGAATTGATTCCTGGTCTGAGGGCTCCTCCTCTGGTGGCTTCATGTTCCAAGTGTTCAGGCTCTGAGGGGTTTTTGTTCACGTCTACTGATCATTTGAGTCACTGTGTGTATCTGGCACAGTAATACACAGCAGAGTCTTCAGGCTGCATATTCTGTCCATTTAGAGTCACTATGTTGCTGGAAGAATCTTTGTTGCCACTGAACTTGTTCTTCAGTGAATCTTTAAAGGTTCTGCCATAACCCATCCACTCCATTGCTTTTCCTTCAGGTTGTCTGATCCAGTTTGTGTTGTAGCTGCTCACAGAATAAGAGACCTGACAGGTGATGGAGAGACGTTGACCTGGCTGCACAGTCACAGATTGTGGCTGTGTCAACTGTTCACACTTCACACCTGTAAAAAGATGAACATATAGTTGGCAAATGATCCAGTTAGAGTCCAACAGAAGAACAAGTGACTGAGGGACTCACAGTTTCCAGCTGCCATCAGGAGCAGCAGAGCTACAGGAAACATAGTTGATGTTGAAGCTGTAGAGATGAGAGCTTGTGATCCCCTCTAACCTCCTGTCCAAGTGAAGTCTTTATAACTGTGAGGAAGGAAGAACACTGAGTTTGCATAGAGACCTGAGAAGTGGTGGTCATGTGAATAACAAAGAACATGTCAGTCAGCTCAGATCAGTCATTCTGTGCTTCTGAATACATGCAAATTAGATAACATGTTTTTTTCCAGACATGTAAAAGCTTCAGTGTTGAAATTGTGTTTTAACCACAGACATTAAGGGAAACTCTGGGTCTTAAGAAGAAATGAACTAATCAGGAACTGAAATCTGTGTGACTATATGCAAATGTTAAATTGTTGCAGAGATTTAAAGTGTGTGTCCACTGTTCTGTCTTCCTTTCAACGCAGTCAGATTGGAAGAGGTGGAGAAAAAACCGGGGAGCTCATGAGTCAGTCCACTGCTTTGGACATTTTTAGTTTTTTAAACACCACATTATATACTCAATTTTCACACAACAACCATTTGTATTTCAGTAGCAGCAAATATCCAGACATCTGACACATTAATGAATAAGATTTGTTCAGCTATAAAACCTGTTTCTCATGAGTCACTTTCAGCAGAACAGGCTTCAAAGCATGTATAATATCAAATGTAATCTACAGTATTATTCAGCCACGATGTCTCAGAGTCACTTTGCTGTTTGACATCTGTGGAGGTTTTTGTTCAGCTGCTTCACTGTTTTCACTCACTGTGTCTCTTCGAGCACAGAAGTAAACAGCAGAGTCTTGTGCTGTCAGACTCTTGATCTGGAGGTACTGAGTGCTGCTGGACACATCTTGAGTAAAAGTGAATCGACTTTGAAAGGAGCTGGCGTAGGTAGCAACAGTTGTTTGTGTATTTATAACCCCAATCCGCTCCAGAGCTTCTCCTGGCTTTTGTCTTATCCAGCTCATACTGTAACTTGTCATAGTATAACCAGATGTTGCACATGAGATCGTCACTGTCTCTCCAGGTCTTTTCACCTCAGATGGAGACTGATCCAGTCTGATCTGACTCCAAACGCCTGGAAGCAAAGTAAAGAAATCATCACCCAAATATTTTAACATTCATAAATGCACTTTAACTTGGTAGCTGCAGAATATTTCATGTCATACCATGAATATTGACTAGAAATAATAAAATCCAGGCAGCTGTGTAATTCATAGTGAAAACTGGAAACAGCTCATAGATTTGTGATCCAGGTCTTTGTCAGACTTATGAGACTGTGTCAGTTGTTGTCCCTCATTTGACACTTAGTGATGGTGAGTTTATGAAGAGGAATAAGTTTGCATAGACCTCCCTCTGCAGGCTGGAAAAGGAAGTATGTAAAAACAGTAGGGTGACTTCTGCTTGAGTTATGAAAAAATGTTGGATCCACAGACAGAAGATATCATATTGTAAACATGGAATATAGTTTTAAATGCAGATATATATGGATGACAATTTGTTCAAAGGAACATTTTTATGTAACAAACACAGTTTCTTTATTTATGCTTATATTGTTTTCTATTTAGTAAAAGACATTTTTGTAGCCAAGTGTACATTTACTTCTAAAACCTTGTCCTTTGGTCCTTGTGTATTAAAAAGACTCCCACATAATTCTTTTCATACTGACACAACGCTATTAAAGCTGAGACTTGGTCCATTAATTACCTCAAACTGAATGTGCTGGAACACATTAACTGTATAACTATCAAACTGTTCAGTCTGCAAAGGCGATAAGGAAAGACCAAGTTTACATGATGAAGCTTCTGTCAGAGTTGATGAGGAAAATCTGTTGTCATGTTCTAAAAGGCTTTTCCTGCTGCTCTGATCGTTTTGTCACTTCTGTCTTCCCATGCTGTCAAAATCAGTACATTCTCAATTTCAGCATCACTAATTTAATGCTAAAATAGTTTCATTTAGGGTGCCTGTGTCATAAATTTCACTCTTTAATTCCAAACTATGACTTCTTATTAAACTGCTGGTGATTTCATAACAGGACATATAGGAGACAGTAGCACCAGAATAAAAACATTTAAAACATATAAAGAGTATTTAGAAAGTCAGTGTCAGTATTATTTAATGCACCAATATCAGTGTTGCTTTCCAGAAACTCCTGGACACGTAGATCCAAAACCAACAATGAAACAGTCAGACACCATTATACTAGAGACTGCTCTTGAATGCAGCATTTCTCTACATCTGTTCCTGCTAACCTGGTGTGAACATTAGTGGTCGTGGGTGAAGATGATCTAAATAGTGTGTTTAGGTCAAGACAACCAGATTTACTGACAAGATATGAAGATAATATGAAGAATATGTGCTTAAAATCTATGTTTAGTAACAATTATTCCTCTGATATGCCTTTAAAAACAACAGATATGTCAGTGATTATAAAAAAAAGATGTTTCGGGGTGAGGAATGTCTGATGAGGACTGTAGGTTTTTGTTCAGCTGCTGAACCAACTTCAGTCACTGTGTGTCTCGAGCACAATAATAAACAGCAGAATCTTCAGTCTTCAGGTTGTTCATCTGCAGAAACAGCTGCTGTCTGTTGTTGTCTCTGGAGATGGTGAATCGGCCTTGGACTGAGTGGGAGTAGCTTTGTGTGGCACCACTAGGGCCGCTAATATAAGAGATCCATTCCAGCCCTTTTCATGGAGCCTGTCTGACCCAGACCATGTCGGAGCCACCAAAGTTAAATCCAGAACCTTTACAGATCACTCTGTGGGATTCTCCAGGTCTTTTAACTACTGGTCCAGACTGAGTCAGAGTCTGACCATCAACACCTGTAAAGAGCAAATAAACAGACAGATAATAATATAGACACAAGTTAACTCCTTCATAGATTGAACATCAACAGAATTAAAGGGAAGATCTTCACCTGCCCAGCAGACAGTTAAAAGTATCAGCCCTGTTCTAAAGTCCATCTTGTTGAACTCTGTCTGTCCACTGTTGTGTTGTTCTCTCAGCAGTCACATATGTAGAGGTGGAAGACAGTTTTGCATGGACTCCTCCTCAAAAGATGGAGACTAGTGGAATGAGCTGGGCTTCTAGTTTAGTGTTTGTTAGGAACTCTAAAAATGATAATGAGTCATTTCTTCAACTTAGGAGATTTAAGGCTTGTCATGTTTGATATCATTGTATATGAGAATGAAAACCACAACTTTGAATCCATTTGTTTCTATTACAACTTTAAAATCTTCATCCACACATTCACAAAGTTGACAGAGGGGAAAAAATGAACATGTGCACATTTGTTTGAAAGAGGAAGTAAGAAGCTGTGGTCCTAACTGTTTATAATAAACTTTGATAGGTCAGGAAGAACCCAGCATGTGAACGTTTGTCTTATTGCTGTGTTCCTTTTCTTTCAGAGTTGATCAGAACATGTGAAGAATGAACAGCAGCTCCTTCAGTCTTCTGGCTCTTTGATCCTCAGACTTATTTGAGATGATTAGATTGTGAAGTACAACTAAATGTACACATGAAGCTGCTCTCACTGCTGATGTACCTTTTCAAATGATCATTTGATTTTCTTGTATGAAGCATGCTTATCATGGTGTTTGTTGTGTAGAACAGTGTGGACAGCTGCTGCTTCCAGTGGGTGGGCAGGTGGGGTGGCTGGGGATGGGCGTGGGCCCTCGTGCCCCGTGCCCTCTGGGCCTGTCCTTGGCGCCCCAGGGGTGTCGGTTGCTGCCTCCTCTTGGTCTCTGGGTCTGCGTGCTTGTCTGTGGCCTGGGTGGTCCTCTGGGTGGTGCCTCCTGGATGCTCCCCGGCCTGGGGTGTGGGGCCCGCTGGCCCTGCTGACTCATGGTAGTCACTCTGAGCTTTGACACACATGCATGTTTGTTCAGGGCTTACCAACTCCTGCCAAGTCCCATTGCTGAGAACTGATGGGACCCGCCAGATTGTGCGGAGTCACTCTTCAGACTTTGCACTAAACTCACGCCCTCTACACATTGTTCCTTTACTCCTGTCCTCTGGCTTCCTAACCCCGTATACTGACAAGACTTAAGTGTCCAATTTGTTTCTGTGTTGATTAATTGTTTCCAGTTTTCAGATGTGGGATCGGTTGCTGGGACTAACATGGCATGTTACAGCACTCTGATGGGATTCATATAGAACTGCCTGTCTGTACCCTCCCTGTTCGTCTTGTCTCGCCATACCCCCCACCCCAGCTGAACTGATGTGAGCTCTTGTTTCCTCTCACTGACACACAAACACACACCTCCTTTTAAGGGAGCTTTATTTGCCTGTTGTTGAATAAATGACATGTAAATCAGGTGTAAACAGTGTGTATTCTGGAGTGAGCACACTAGAACATTTAGCACAGGCTCTAATGTACCTTCTAGATGGTTATTTACTTCAGGTTGATGTAGAAAAAGTGAATATTGTGTTTAAAGGAAAGTTTTCTCTGTAGTTGATTTTCTGCTGTTATTATTGTAGTGAGTCATGATGAATATCCTCACACCAGACTGATGAACTTTATTAATGTGTTTCATTGATAATTGTCCTTTATTCAGCTGAGAAAGTGTTTTTAAAGCCTGACATGCTTCAGTGCTTCTCACTCAGTGATGCATGTTGTTCAGTTTTTGTACAGCCTTGTTGGTTCTTGTGTCACTATGTCTCTCATGCCCAGAAATAAACAGCAGAGTCTTCTTGTCTGAGACTCTTCACCTCTAAATACACAACGTTTAGCGAAGTGTCTTTGGTGATGGAAAACTGTCCTTGGAGACTTTGTGCAAATATGGTGCCAGTTCTGCTGTCGATGCGTCCGATCCATTCCAGTGCTTGTCCTGGTTTGTGACGAATCCAGTGCAGCCAAGCCAGAGAGAGTCCTTGCACTTTACAAGACAGAGTGACTGATTGTCCTGCTGTGCTGACCAGTGGATCTGACGAGGTGAGGGACTGGCCCCGAGCAGCTGAAAGGACACAGAGTTTAGATGACAGCAGGCATCTGAAGCTGATTTTCTTTTCTGTGGAGGATCCAGACTGGACTTACCTGAAATGAGAGCTAGAAGGAAGAGACTTAGTACAAGTGTCATGGTGAGACCTTGGCTGAGACTGTAGCTGTAAAGGCTCATATGAAGGGTGTATATCTATGTATATGTATCGTGCAGAAAGAATGGGTGGAGACTGTGGATTTGCATTTTCACCTTTGTGACATTTTGGAGATCCAGTCCTGAAAGATCAGATCAGATCAGTGCTGAACTATGAGAGAGAGAATTATAAAGTCCAACAACATGGATATTTAGTATTTGAGCAGTTTATCATATGTGAGGAAAAAAGAGGAAAGTGTACATGAACTTTATCGGATCTGCAACTGACTGAGGAGTTAAAACATGTTTGATGTCAGTATAAATCTTTAAATTAGTCCAGGATTCAGTGTCATTCAGCTAAAATGAGTGAGAAAAGCAGATGTTTGACTATTTTTGTGACAGAGGAAGAAAAACATGTCACATACTGACCTCTAATGTCTTTATTATAGAAAATGCAGTATTAATTTACTTTTTTATTGCAGTTCACTTCAGATTTCACATGAATATTCCTGTATTTAGGTTGTTTGTCCTTTTATTCTGCTGCTTCATTCCCATGGCAACGATTTCAGTACATTGCAGTGTTTTCCTTGAACACCATGTAATTATTACATTTAAATGCTTTTTGTTTAGGTTTAATGTTTGTTGCTGCTTTTTATGTTTTCATTTAAAACATTTCCATCTAGAGATAAATTACAATATAATTCTTCCTCAGGAGCTCCAATAGAAATAAGTGTTGGAGGTTTTTGTACAGCTGTTCAACCAACTTCAGTCACTGTGTGTCTCGAGCACAATAATAAACAGCAGAATCTTCAGTCTTCAGACTGTTCATCTGCAGATACACCTGCTGTCTGTTGTTGACTCTGGAGATGATGAATCGGCCTCGGACTGAATCAGAGTAATATGTGCTGCCAGTATCGCTAGTAGCAATAGCAGCGATCCACTCCAGTCCTTTTCCAGGAGCCTGTCTGACCCAGTTCATCCAGTAGCTACTGAATGTGAATCCAGATCCTGTACAGGTCAGTTTGTGGGATTCTCCAGGTCTTTTAACTGCACCTCCAGATTGTGTCAGAGTCTGACCATCAACACCTGTAAAACCAGAAAACAATTCATGTCATGTAGTACATTGGTGGTATAAATGAGAATCTGTCAGATCAATATCAGTGTAAATGTTCACCTGTCCAGCAGAGAGTTAACAGCAGCAGAGCTGTCCTACAATCCATCATGTTAAACTGTGTGTCCACTGTTCTCTGTCATCCTCACTGCAGTCACATAAGTACAAGACATTTGTGTTTTGCATTGACTCCTCCTCACAGGAAGGATCATATTGAAATAGAACTGACTGGACTCTCACTGACTGAAACTGGACAATGAATTTATTAATGTTGGCTTTATAAAAGTCATTTCTGACAGTCCTGTCTCAGTGTTTCAGTTTAGTTTCTACACCATGTAAATACATCAGTTTATCTAAAAGTTTTTATTTTAAAATACCTCCAACACGAGTATTTTTATTTCTTCATAATAAACTAACAACAAGTGACAACTTTCTGGAACAAATCCTGTAACATAAATGTAAAACTGTTGGTTTTATCCTGACAGTAAGTCACACAATATTCAGTCCAGCAGGGAGAAAAACATTTCAGCAGAAACAAAGTGAAGAAAACTGTTCACAATGATGTTTAATCATGAATAATAGGTTCAGCTAAAAACATGTAATCTCTCAATGAATGGATTCTATGAATACATATTTTCCAGTCAGTAAAAGTGAAACAAATATAAAGTGTGTTCCTTTGTGTAAAGCTCAAAGACTTGTTGTTTTCTCTGCAGTCAAAGTCTAGAACTATGTTTTACATGGACTTTTCCTCACAGACAGGATGAAGTTTGAACTTGTCCCCCAACAAAATGTGACGTTTGCAAGTTTAGGAAGCAATATTAAGTTTTGTTTGTATAGGTCATAATAAATAGTGATTTAAAAATATAAATTAATATAAAATGTTTGCATTTCATTAAATAAAGTATCAAATCCTCATGAGATCCAGCTGCCAGCAGCTGTATCAGAACTTTACAGAACATATGATGTTGTTAAAGTGATGAGAGTTCTTCTGTCCTTATACACTGTATTCAAAGTGGTCAAAGTGAAAACTAAGAGAAGCTGCAGAATAATAGATGCATTTATCATATATGTGTCTTCTTTTTAGAAATACGACGTGCAGAGCATCTAAATTCCTGCTCTCTGATTATCTTGTTCTTTCTTCCATCCATCCATCATCTATACACCGCTTAATCCTCTGTAGGGTCGTGGGGAGGCTGGAGTCTATCCCAGCCGACTCAGGCGAAGGCAGGGGACACCCTGAACAGGTCGCCAGTCTATCACAGGTCTACATAGACATACAAGCAAGCACACTCACATTCACCCCTACGGACAATTTAGAATAATCAGTTAACCTCAGCATGTTTTTGGACTGTTTGAGGAAGCTGGAGTACCACAGTGCACAGGGAGAACATGCAAAATCCACACAGAAAGATCCCAGACATCCTAACTGGGACGCGAACCAGGGATCTTCTAGCTGTGAGGTATCGCTGCGAACCACCGAGCCACCATGCAGCCCCTTGTTTTGCATTTTATTGCAAAATAGACTTGAACTCTTTTTAACAGTGAATTGATTCCTGGTCTGAGGGCTCCTCCTCTGGTGGCTTCATGTTCCAAGTGTTCAGGCTCTGAGGGGTTTTTGTTCAGGTCTACTGATCATTTGTGTCACTGTGACTCTCTGGCACAGTAATACACAGCAGAGTCTTCAGGCTGCATATTCTGTCCATTTAGAGTCACTCTTTTGTTGGAAGTGTCTAATTCGATACTGAACTTGTTCTTCAGTGAATCTTTATAATGTGAGCTTCCAGTATATCTCATTCCAATCCACTCCAGTCCTTTTCCTTCAGGTTGTCTGATCCAAGCTGTGTGGTAGCTGCTCAGAGAATAAGAGACCTGACAGGTGATGGAGAGACGTTGACCTGGCTGAACAGTCACAGATTGTGGCTGTGTCAACTGTTCACTCTTCACACCTGTAAAGGAAACATGTTGAACATTGGATCAGTGTAATCACAGTCAACAGTCAGTGTGTTGTGATCATACAGTGAGTGAGACTCACAGGATCCAGCAGCCAGCAGCAGCAGAGCTACAGAGAACATGTTGGTAGTGAAGCTGGTGTGATGGAGCTTCTCTTGTTCTGCTGACAGCAACACATCAAGTCTTTATATCAGACTGGGAGGAAGTTCACTTTGCATACAGAAGAATGGAGATGGGTTATCTAAAAAAAAGGATGGATTGTTTTGTCACAAGTCAAAACAGCACATTGACTTCTCCTCTCACATCATCACTGTTTGCTGTACCTTAATATGTCAGATCAGCACAAAACCCTTGGTGGACAGAGAAGGTTTATTCACAATGCATTTTTCTCAGTGATCATATTAACTTGAAGTTTTTTCCGTGAATGTACAAATCAGAAAGTGAGTATTTGGGTTAACTTGACGTGTTGTGTTGTTGTACAGTGTTTCTTCCTCTTGTGTCACTTTGGGTGTCAAGAACAATAATGAACAGCAGAATCCTCAGTGGTCAAACTGTTTATCTGCAGATACACCTGCTGCATGTTGTGGACTCTGGAAATGGTGATCTGGCCTTTGAATGTGTTAGAGTAGTGGATATAACCACCACCACCACTTATATAAGCGATACATCCCAGTCCTTTTTCAGCAGCCTGTCTGATCCAGACATTATCCTGATGACCACTAAACCCTGAACATGTACAGGTCAGTCTGTGGGATTCTCCAGGCTTTTAACCACTGCTTCATTCTCAGTCAGTGTGAGACCCTCAGGACCTACAGACGTGTGAACAGATCATTAATGCAGTCAGAATTTCTTCACATCAGTTTGTTTGTCACAGCGCAAATTCTTGTTCTTACCAGACAAGTTACAAAACAGGATGAGGAAAACAGCAAAATGAGTAGGTTGGATCACTGTAAAAGCCAGTTGTCTGCAGAGTTGGCTGCACATATGAAGAGATTTCAGACTCCTCCTCAAACTCCTCCTCAAACAGAAACACAACTGATTTTAAACATCTCTGAGAAAAAAAGATGCTGATTTTATTCTATATCTTTTATAAAGAATATGATATTTAGCTTTTCTTATTCTTAAAGCATCAACAAATTAAGATTTTTAAATTGACAGTCAATCAAATAAAGCTGTGAAATGAAAAGTGTAGAATCAAAGTGATGACTTATGAATTTTATATTGACTTTACTGCATTTATTCACTCACAGTACTTTCATGACATCATTTTCAGCTGCTGCTGCTGCTGCAAAAACTCTTTAAAACTATCAACACGACACTTAACAGCTGAAGAGCCACATTTCCCCCCTGAAGAGATAGCAGAGCCTTAAACCAGCTTTAAAAGACAGAGAATATTGGCTTCATATCCTCCCAATGGCCAAAAGCAAACATCCAAATAAATATGGAAATATCAGCCTCAGAGGTGTTTCACTGCTTGTTTTCACTGTAGAAATCTGAAAAGAGTGACTGTATGCAGAAATAGATCAATTAAAAAAGATGAGATTAGATGAGAATAATGGAGACTATGTTTATGTATTTATTCTTTTCATCAAAGTTAACACATTTTAATTTGTCTCTAAAACTGTAAATATTCTCGTCTGTTCTTGGTATTTCTCTGTAAACACCAAGTTTACAGAGAAATACACTCGTAAGGTTTGTATTTCCACAGTACATACACATTAATGATGTGGTGGAAATGCATTTAACACCATCATGCTGGAGGAGAGGAATTTAATGGCAACATTTTGAAAAAAAAGTGGATTTTAAAATTATTTCAAAGATTTCCACAAACTAAAAAGATATAAAGCCAGAGATATCAAGCTTTAAACTGTCCATGTGCTAAAATACACAAAAACCCCAAAACATTGAAAACTAAACCAAACTACTAAAAAAAACATTGTCTTACTCTCTGCAACAGCAGAGTCTGTTTCCTAAAATACAACAGAAACAGTGTTATTTGAGGCCACGTGTATTTAAAGTAGATGACTAACATTTGTTGGAGTGCATTAATCTTCTGACGTCAAAACAGTTTCATGTTTTGATAAAAGTGAAGCAGACAAAGCAGTCAGCAGTCTGCTTTCCACACTATTATGATGGAACCAGATAAAAAATGCTGAAAAGAAACTGAAATTTAATGTTTTCCATACATTTAACACTGAATATTAACACTATTGTTTGTTTGGTTTTTGCTGCTTTTGCATGAAAATTGTTAAAGTCATGGACCAACTCCTCTTTTACAGTCTGTTAGTGGCTGAGCCTCATGTTCACTGAGTTTTGGTGCAGGTCTGTTGGTGGTTTGTATCACTGTGGCTCCAACACGTACACAGTAATAAACAGCTGTGTCCTCAGGCTGCAGGTTCTGTCCTGTTAATGTCACCGATCTAGCAGCAGTGAGTGTGTGGTAAAGGAACTTGTTCTTCAGGGCATTATTTTGGTAAAAGTATCCTCTTCACAACCACTGAATCTGGCTGGATGAGATCAAGACTGTTCACACCTGTGGAGACAGAAATCATCATTATTCATCAACTACTCAGTGTTTTTTTTTTATGTGTGTATTATCCAGTGAAAGCTCCTCACAGGATCCAGCAGCCAGCAGCAGAATCAGAGGTGCAGAGAACATGTTGATGTTGGAGCTGAACTGATGTGAGCTTCTTCTGACACACAGACACACACTTCACTTCCTTAATAAGGCAGAACAAAGACCGCTTGATTTACATACTGATGACAGTAAATCATAATCAAATAAACCAACATGAAGATTAATGTTCTCCAGCTCTCAGAAAGAGAAGGTGCAGCTTGATCACTGCTGTAAACACATGGAGTTGGGTTGAAGTCATAATAATGTGAGAGCTTTTAAAATGAATGGAAATAGTTTGTATTGAGTCAAACTCTAAAGACAGTTTCTCAAACACAAACACATGAAGACATGGAAAGATTCCATTTTGCACTGATTCCTCATCTTCACAGAAAAAAACATCATATCTCACACATCTGTAGAAAAGATAGACTTCTGATGTCGTTTTGTTCTGATTCTACTTGTGTGATTTTTATACTATCATGTTGTTTTTCTTGCAAACTTTACACCTAAATTGGATGTTTTCTTTAACTCAGCAAACTTTGGTGGACAGTTTATGTACTTCATGCATAAATATCAGTTTCATGATTTCACACCTGCTGTTATTATCTTCTACTGAAAGTTGTTGTTTTCATAGTTCACATGTCACACACTGCTCAGTTAGTGTCATCCTATTCATATCCTCCACTGCCACCCTGAGGTCTTTAGAGGAACATTTTCTGTAGAGTTTTTGTAAGGCCTCTTCATTAACATGGAACACTGTGTCTCTTGCACAGTAATAAACTGCAGAGTCCTCTGGCTGTGAGTTGGACAGTCTCAGAAACATCATGTTGTTGCTGGTATCTCTGGTGATTTCTATCCGTCCTTGCACACTGCTGGCATAAGTGGTGCCTCCACCATTCCAGATAGCTCCCAACCACTCCAGTGTTTTCCCTGCAGGTTGTCTGATCCAAGCTGTGTGGTAACTGCTAACAGAATAAGAGACCTGACAGGTGATGGAGAGACGTTGACCTGGCTGCACAGTCACAGATTGTGGCTGTGTCAACTGTACGCACTTGACACCTGTAAAGGAAACATGTTGAACATTGGATCAGTGTAATCTCAGTCAACAGTCAGTGTGTTGTGATCATACAGTGAGTGAGACTCACAGGATCCAGCAGCCAGCAGCAGCAGCAGAGCTACAGAGAACATGTTGGTAGTGAAGCTGGTGTGATGGAGCTTCTCTTGTTCTGCTGACAGCAACACATCAAGTCTTTATATCAGACTGGGAGGAAGTTCACTTTGCATACAGAAGGATGCCAACATATGATGAAAGGAGGCTGAACTGTCAGGTCACAGACAGTTTGGAAATCTGTTGTTTGCACTGATTATCATTTATAACACTAACTTCATGGTTGTGTTGTTTGATAACAAAGGTCTACAGTCCTTACCAGTCTTCATAAAAACACACTTTGTGTATCCATATGTTCTTCTTAACAGCAGTTACTCACCAGTTTGTACTTGATGTATCATATAAAATGGTATAAATGTATTCATCACTTAACACCTGCTTTAAATTCAATAATAAGGATGTTATGAATCCTGACTGTTACAAAACATGTTGATAGAAGCCCTAAAACACAAGTTCACAAACCACAACATCAGCTGGTTCTTTAATAAGCTCTTGACTGTGTCTGTTCAGAGTTACTGTCATACTTCTGTAGCTTGTGTCCTCGAAGTTTATTGGAAGCTTTGGTCAAACCTGTCTACTTTTTCAAACTACTGTGGATCTTTATACCCAGCAGAGTCCTCTGGTTTTAAGTTAGACAGCTTCAGGTATATGATGATGCTGCAATCATCTCTACTGATCTCTGCTCATCCACTCATTCTGTTAACATTAGAGTCACGGCTCTCATCAGATTGTTTTATCCAGTTTATAAAACATCAAGTGAATGTGAAGCCAGATTACCTGCAGAGGAGACTGAGAGTCTCTCTGTCGGTAAAGATTCATGCTTTGGAAGACAACAAGAAATCTCATTCTCTTACTGGAAAGGTTTAATGTTTGATAATGTAATTCCATTATTGCAAAAGACTGAAAAAGACCATTTTTATTTATTTTTTTTTTTAGACAACAGTTGACTTGTGTTGAATTGATTCCTGGTCTGAGGGCTCCTCCTCTGGTGGCTTCATGTTCCAAGTGTTCAGACTCTGAGGGGTTTTTGTTCAGGTCTATGAAATAGGTTCAACTATAAAACCTGTTTCTCATGAGTCACTTTCAGCATAACAGGCTTCAAAGCATTTATAACATTGTACATAATCTACAGTATTATTCAGCCACAATGTCTCAGAGTCGTTCTGCTGTTTGACATCTGTGGAGGTTTTTGTTCAGCTGCTTCACTGTTTTCACTCACTGTGTCTCTCGAGCACAGAAGTAAACAGCAGAGTCTTGTGCTGTCAGACTCTTGATCTGGAGGTACTGAGTGCTGCTGGACACATCTTCAGTCATGGGGAAACGATTTTGGAAGGCACTGGCGTAAATAACAGAGTTTTTTCCTGCATCCATCCTCCCAATCCACTCCAGAGCTTCTCCTGGTCTCTGTCGTATCCAGTGAATATAGTAGCTTGTCACGTCAAATCCAGATATGATACACGACATCTTGACTGTCTCTCCAGGTCTTTTCACCTCAGATGGAGACTGATCCAGTCTAATCTGACTCCAAACGAGTGGAAGCAAAGTAAAGAAATCATCACCCAAATATTTTAACATTCATAAATGAACTTTAACTTGGTAGCTGCAGAATATTTCATGTCTTACCATGAATATTGACTAGAAATAATAAAATCTAGGCAGCTGTGTAATTCATAGTGAAAACTGGAAACAGCTGATAGATTTGTGATCCAGGTCTTTGTCAGATTTATGAGACCGTGTCAGTTGTTGTCCCTCATTTGACACTTAGTGATGGTGAGTTTATGAAGAGGAATAAGTTTGCATAGACCTCCCTCTGCAGGCTGGAAAAGGAAGTATGTAAAAACAGTAGGGTGACTTCTGCTGGAGTTGTGAAAAAATGTTGGATCCACAGACAGAAGATATCATATTGTAAACATGGAATATAGTTTTAAATGTAAATATATATAGATGACAGATGCAGGTGTATTTAGTTACACACTAGATTACACTGAATGACTTTGTTCAAAGGCAAAGCAATATTTTTGTTAATGAAAAAAACACCATTTCTTCATTTATTCTTACATAATTTTCTATTTCATAAAAGACATTACATAGCCAGGCGTCCATTTACTTCTAAAACCTTATCATTTGGTCCTTGTGTATTAAAAAGACTCCTACATTGTTCTTTTCATACTGACACGACGCTATTAAAGCTGAGACTTAACACTTCATTAGGTCCATTAATTTACCTCAAACTGAATGTGCTGGGACACATTAACTGTATAACTATCAGATTGTTGACAGTCTCCAAAGGCGATGAGGAAAGACCAAGTTTACATGATGAAGCTTCTGTCAGACTTGATGAGGAAGATCTGTTGTCATGTTCTAAAAGGCTTTTCCTGCTGCTCTGATTGTTTTGTCACTTCTGTCTTCCCATGCTGTCAAAATCAGTTGATTCTCAATTTCAGCATCACTAATTTAATGCTAAAATAGTTTCATTTAGGGTGCCTGTGTCATAAATTTAACTCTTTAATTTCAAACTATGACTTCTTATTAAACTGCTGGTGATTTCATAACAGAGACATATAGGAGACAGTAGCACCAGGATAAAAACATTTAAAACATGTGAAGAGTATTTACAAAGTCAGTGTCAGTATTATTTATTGCACCAATATCAGTGTTGCTTTCCAGAAACTCCTGAACACGTAGATCCAAAACCAACAATGAAACAGTCACACACCATTATACTAGAGACTGCTCTTGAATGCAGCATTTCTCTACATCTGTTCCTGCTAACCTGGTGTGAACATTAGTGGTCGTGGGTGAAGATGATCTCAATAGTGTGTTTAGGTCAAGACAATCCGATTTACTGACAACATATTAGGATATTATGAAGAATATGTGTTTAAAATGTATGTTTAGTAACAATTATTCATCATATATGTCTTTAAAAACAACAGAAATGTGACAGTAAAAAGATTGATGAAGTGTGAGAGAATGATTTAAACTGAGGATGTGTTGGAAGATAAATGCTGTATATAACGCTCATTATCACACTATGTTCAATCAGCTAACACTCATCATACTACGTTCAATCAGCTAACCCAGATAAACTATTATGTCATGTAAGATTCAGCTCCTCACATACACTCCTTCTATTTCTTTCAACGTGACCACGATGATACACATGTACTCAGAAGCCACACACACACACACACACACACACACACACACACACATACACACATTGTAACTATCCATGTTCTTCTTTGTAAGATAAATAAAGGAGCAAGGAACTGCTCAGCACGACTCTGCTTTGGTAGATTGTACTGAGCAGGGTGCCCTTGATCAAGCCAAATTCGTTGTCTCCTCTTCTGTTGGTGTGATCTTTCAGCGGTCAGGGTCCTGAATCCCTGACATTCATCTGGTCCTTCGAGCCGGATCTGAAGACTGATTCCTGACACCGTGGGAAGCCGACACCGAAGTCTGTCGACAGCCACATCCAAACAGTCGGAGTGAGAAAGACCTGGGACGTGAATTCGGGTCCAGGCCGGTGAATTAGACTCGGTCCACGGTGCTGGGTTTCAGTCCGACGATCCGAACATCAAAAGATCGACCCACGGATGGTGAGAGACAACACATAAAGTGAATGAATGGTTTAAGATTTTATCCTTAAAGAAATCTCAGGTTTCCTTAAAGAAATCTCAGGTTTAAGATTTTATCCTTAAAGAACCCCAGGTTTCCTTAAAGAAATCCAGGTTTAAGATTTTGTCCTTGAAAGAAATCCAGAAAAGCGCTAAAAGATAACACAGCATCTAAATGATGGTTATCTAGGTGTCTGGGACACTGAGAGACAGAAAATTCCGCAGGGACGGCGGTGTCCCCTGTACCAAAATACAGTTAAGTTCCGCAGGGACGGCGGAGTCCCCTGTCTATAAACAAGGACTGAATTAATAAAGTACCTAGGTGAATGGTGTGAATGAGAATGAGTGGGAAACTGAGTTAATTTTCAGGTCTTAGAGGGCCTAACCAGTTTCCAATTTGTTGTTTTACTCTCTTGGAAAGACGTACTGGTGGTAAAGAGAAAAAGGTCGGCTAGTCCATAAAACTGTCACCGCAGTACAACAGGTACTGTAGAAGGGCGTGATAGTGACCTCTCTATACCTCATGCCAGAGAACTTCCATGGGAGATGATGCAGAAAAAAAAAAAAACATACAGTTGTAGATTCTGTACATAAGTGTGGACTGAGAGTT
Organism: Dascyllus trimaculatus; assembly: GCA_024666655.1. NCBI lineage: Eukaryota > Metazoa > Chordata > Actinopteri > Pomacentridae > Dascyllus > Dascyllus trimaculatus. The sequence continues at coordinate 5,188,656 of CM045458.1, forward strand.
CATCACATAGGAATTTTCTGTTATCACAGATATAACTGTAGCCATTTATATAGACTCCGTACGTGCACGGACATTATCTACAAAGCAAAAGAAAACCTATATGTAGAGATTTTAATAGACGGAAAACCAATAAGTACGAAATATAAAAATAAAGATTATTGTTCTTGCCAAGGTCCAATCACATTAACCTGTCCTGACTGTAAAACGCCCATACCGGTGCCAGGGAAACCCAGCGTTAGACCCAAGTTAATATGGGGGGTAAACACTCTAAACAACCAGAACTGAGCGAAGACGCGAAGTTCATGGAACAATACAAACCTGGTGCAGGACAGATAAGCCTAAGATGGGGAAAGAAATTCGGATTTTCCGGTGAATTAAACACAGAACAAATTCTCAGCCTCCAGGTACAACTAAAACTTAAAATATCACAAACAGATAAAAAGGACAAGAAAAAGAAAAGAAAGTTAGAGAGTAAACTCTCTGACTATTGGCTGGAGCAAAGCAAGTTGAGAGATGCAAGTCGACAGGAGAAAGATGCATTAATGGTAGCAGCAGAGGATGAGACAGCTGGAAGAGGGAGAGGAAGACAGGCAGCTCAGCCACAGGGAGCTGAGGGAGGAGAAGACATACCAAGTACGAGCAGTGTAAAGGTCACAGCAGATGGAAAAGGTGAAGTGAAATGTAAGGTGTTGACAAGTAGACAAGAGACCCCATCTCCTGGACGACGACGTACTAGGAGTGCCAATAAAAAACCAGAAAAACCTAAACGGGCTGATTATGGACCATTTAAAGACACACCCAAGGGCCATAAGCCCAAACACATTTACCCCGTTAACGCCTTACAAAGGCATGAAGAACATTATCACCCAGGCAGAGACCAAAATGACGACGACGATGACAGTGACTGGACAGACGCAGGAGAAGACATAGAGGAATGTATTGATTGTGGACCAACCCCAGGTGGTGATGGTATTTATCCTCTTATACAGGTCGCTAACCCAAATTATGGCCAACCCACAGGGGTAGGTGACGAGCGCGACAGGAGACCAACGGTTCTAGTTTTTAGACCATGGACAGCAGCAGTACAAAAGAAAAAACAAGAACAAGATGCCACTGTGTTCTTGACTGATACCGTAGTAGCATTCAGTGGCGCAGATAGAGGAGGATACAGGAGAAGTGGAACCTTCCACAGAGGCAGAGGCCGTGGAAGAGGCAGGGGCCGAGGCAGAGGAAGAAGAGAATTTACTCCATCAGATAACAGAGACGACAGATATTATGAATGTGGGGGAAAAGGACATTATGCGCGTGACTGCCCGAATTACATGAGAAAGTCCGGAGCAGACCAAAGCAAAACTACAAGAGGAAGGAAGAATGTTGAAAGGGAAGGCAGAAAAAGCAGTAAAAAAAAAGGGCAGAAAGGTTTGTAACAGACTGCCAATGTTCTGGGAGAAGTTAAATTCTCCATAAAATCACCGTTCTCCGTGAGAACATTGACTGAGGTTCGGACTGACTTAAGAACCTCACGAACTGACCATGACCACTCGACTGGAGATGAAACCCTGTCAAAGACTGGACAGACCTCAGCTGACGAAACGTAGCTCATTTGACTTATATCAGAACTCCCCAATCTACATAGATGCAATTGGAATTCGCAGAGGTGTACCTGATGAGTATAAATTGGTTGATTAAGTTGCAGCTGGGTTTGAGTCATCCCTGTTCTGGTTGGGCACTATAAACAAAAATGTGGACAGAATTAATGTCCAAAGGCTCAATAATACGACTAGAGATGCTATTGCTGAACTACATTAACAATTGGCTGCTTCTTCCCTGATGACCTACCAATATAAAATGATCCATGATTTCCTCCTAGCTGAAAGAGGTGGAGTGTGTGCTACGCTTTTCCAAGATTGATGACTATTCATCCCTGATAACACAGTATCAGATGGCTCTGTATCTCGAGCCCTTTTTGGCCTTAAAACTTTATCTGAAGAGTTAACAGAACACTCAGGGATACAAAATCTTTAACTGATTGGCTAAACAGAACCTTTAGAAAGTGGAAGAATTTAATTTTGTATGTGTTTATTTCACTAGTTGCAGCAGTGACTGTGTTCACCTTATGTGGATGTTACTGCATACCATGCATCAGGCACCTCTGTATAAAGTGTATTACCACAGCCATTGATGATAAATTCCCCACACCACCTCCTTATCAATTATCACAACATGCAGGTGAAACTGCTCCACTGGTCTCCCTCTCTGAGCCCGGAGAGGATGAGACTGAAGCCTACACGGATGTTGACAAAGAAGACCGTTGTTGGTATCCCTGAATCCCTGTAAATACATGTTATTTGCTAAAGCTTAACACACATCCATATATAGTTGTTGCACACACGTAGAGGCGTGATACTACTGCCATACATACAGGATGCTCTACGCAACGAAGACATGCTTACATAACCACTAGATGATTGTGAGATTTTTATGTGCTGATATAATAAAATTATGTCAAAAGGGGGATTTGTTATGTTATTTTATGATTTGTTATATTATTCCTTGATTCTACCATGATTGGATTTGCTATATTATTTACTCAGTTTGATCATCATTCGTCTAACCTTATGTGGCCTTGGGGTCATGGAAAGTCTGTACTCATTATCTTTGTTGCTGTGAGAATGGGAATAGCTGCACTCCCAGTTTCCGTCTTATCCAGTTCCCATGGACAGTTCGCCATTGTTACGAATTAATTAAATGAAAAAGGGAGTACAGTGCTCACAGTTTCTATCTTATCTGTATTCAGCAGTTTCAATATTCAGCAAAGTTCTGCATAACAGTAGCAACATAGATGCACGCCTTAAAGACAACACACACACAGACACTTGTTTTAGCACATTTCAGTAAATCCACGTGAACAGTGGTTGGCGTGTTCACGTCAGAGATAACTGGCCAATGAGACTCGGTTGCGTCTAAGTCCAACCTGTGATACAAGATATGCTACAAGCAGGCATACTCAGAAAGACAAAAACAGCTCAATGTCTCACCCCAATATTTCCTGTTAAGAAACAAACCACGGGAAGATGGTGCATGGTACAAGATTTAAGAGCAGTAAATGATATAGTGGTGCACAAGCCACCTAAAGTTGCAAACCCACATACCATTCTGAACAATGTGGACCCGAAAAATAAATGGTTCACCGTAATAGATTTGTCCAATGCATTTTTCTCTGTACCACTGCACCCAGATTCCCAAGACTTGTTTGGTTTCTCATTTGATGGCAAAACTTATACATACATTAGACTCCCACAAGGTTTCACAAATAGCCCAACAGACTACTCAGAGGCTTTAGCAGCCTCAATGCTAAAATGTAAGGAGTTAAAGGATGGACAGTACCTCCTGTACGTTGATGATATCTTAGTCACAGGACACACGGAGCAAGCTTGCATGAAAAACACCCGCATAGTTTTGCTACATCTATTTAATGAAGGTCACAAGGTTTCAAGAGGAAAGTTGCAACTAGTGAAACGAGAAGTTATCTATTTAGGCCACAAACTATCAGCAGATGGTAGATCTCTGCTGGAAGACATAAAGTAAGCTATTCAAAGTGCTCCTCAACCTCAAACTAAGCAGCAAATGATGTCCTTTTTAGGACTCTAATTATTGCAGGCTATGGATCCCAAATTATGCTGCTAATGCACAACAACTACAAAATCTAATCTATGGCAACAACATGGCATTAAAAGACAAAATCAAGTGGACACCAGAAGCTGAAAAAGCCTTTAAGGAATTAAAAGAAATGTTACAAACTTCCACAGTGCTAGCATTACCTGATTACGATCTCCCGTTTACACTAAGGTTAACTGTATTAATGGCTATATGGCTGCAGTGCTCACACAACCATTTGGACAACAAAATAGACCTGTAACTATTCTGGTCCGAGGTTAAGAAGGCCACGCATCATACAGATGTCTTTTAACATTTATTGCCCTTCAGTCTGCCGACACCGTGAAAACTATAAAAATAAAAAACATACAAATCATCTTAACAAACAATACCAACAAATATTAACACAAATAAAACTCTGAAGTCACAATTACCGTGTGCGCCTCTCAGAAACCACACCGAATAGTTAAGAATTTCGGTCATATCGTTCCTCTCTCTCTCTGCTGGCGTAGTCCTCTGCAGCCATATTGGATGACCCATAATTCTCCAGGGCAAGACCTTTCACCTGGCTGTGGTCATGTGACCCATTTCATACCGTCATATAAACATTACAAACAGCACTACATTTTAAACAAACATGAATTTCAAAATTATCGCTCTGAACATATCAGCCATTGTGCTTTTAACTAGTTTCAATAACCACATGAACTCAAATATTTATGACAAAAAATAACAAACGTGAAACAAGACATCTTAGAAATAACTGTCACATGGACAGTTACAAGACCTATAGCATTTTATTCTAAAAGACTTGACCCCATTGCACCTCCCAAACTCTCTAGCACTCTGCAAATGCCCTGCACACCAAACAGACGGCTTCCACATCACTAAAGGAAACAATTTTGCAGACAAAACAGCCAAGGCCGCGGCACTTACACACCCACAACTCCAGTGCAGTCTCACTACAATCAACAATGACGTGTTAAGTGATGCACAAAAGACAGCTCCCCCGCAGGAGCAAATACAGTGGCAAAAACGAGGCGCAACACTAACAAATGGCATTCTCAGCATTGATGGAAAACCAATCCTCCCAAAATTTTTACACGAAACGGCCGCATTAGTGAGCCATGGGATTACCCATGTCTCAACAGGAGGGATGGTACAGATAACCAATCACCACTTCTACACTATAAATTTTGAAACTTCTGCAAAAATGTTTGTAAATAAATGTCTAATTTGCAAAAAGAATAATGCTCAGGGCAGACTCAGACCAAGGCCAGGACAATTTCCTGAGCCTCCACATCCATTCCATACAATACACATGGATTTTATTGAACTATCAGAAGCACAAGGTGTAAAATATGCTCTAGTAATTTTTGATGTGTTCTCAAAATGGGTTGAAATATACCCCGTGAAGAAAAATGACGCAAAATGATTAGTAAACTCATAATTACCCACTTATGGAATTCCAAAACTTATCAGATCAGATAATGGCTCACATTTTGTAAATGAGATGCTGACACTGGCCGGCGAAGCATTAGGTTTCACATTAAAGAACCACTGTGCATATCATCCTCAAAGCGCAGGCTTGGTGGAAAGAACAAACGGAACAATTAAAGAAAGACTTAGAAAGACAATGGCTGAAACCGGAAGGCCGTGGCCGGAGTGCATCTCACTTGTTAAATTATGGATGAGAATCACCAAAGGAAGTGGCAATCTAACACCATTTGAAATAGTACATGGTCGAGTGTTTCCACTCCCAATGCACAATAGTGACGTAAAGAAAAGTGACAGAGAACACACACTCGCAGATTGGATGAGACACATATTAGATCAGAAATCAGTTCGCGAACAACATACATTGCCAGAAGAACCTGTTTCTGTATCTTGCAGGCTGAAACCAGGTGATTGGGTCCTAATCAAAGTCATCCAGAGGGCTAAGTGGAACTCTCCACGGTGGGAGGGGCCATACCAAGTCCTCCTGACGTCACCCACTGCTGTAAAGATAGCTGAGCGCCCGTCCTGGATCCACATGAGTCACTGCAAAAAGGTCGACATAAGTGAGTAAGAGCCATACATTAGCAATCAGTCGTATAGGACTGCAACGCTTGTCCGGGGTACAAAGGGGGCGGTAACCAATAGGGGCCGTCGTCTCAACCGGTGAAGAAAAAGAAGATTAGATCGCAATGGCTCACCTAAGGTTTATGCTTTTTGTTATCCTCACTGTGTGTCTAACAGTGTTTGCAGCCATCTATTTTACAGATCCAGGATACCAACACCGAGACAAGAGAAGAGTGGGGGCCTTTGTAAGATCAAATGTGATGACAGGAGATTTTAAGAATCCATGCAACAACTCTGAAAACTCAAAAGCCACCGATTCGGTATTTGCATATACAAATCGGGAGAAACAGACCCATGCACATTTATCAATCTCTGTCCAAACACTGCTAGTACAGCTAATTGCAGCCAGGTAAACAATATTAATAACTTCACTCCTGGCAACAGAACAACATTCTCTACCAGCACATTCATAATTAGCAGTAGGGGAAGTTACCACTCAGCTTATGACTCCTCACATAACAAACGCTATGAAGTAGGGAAAGCACCTCCGGTTAATTCTTGGTATACAGCTGTAAGAACGATGGTTAATCATGTAATGCCTAATGAATCATGTTATGCCTGTTCTCTCTTCCCACACAGTTCACAGGACTCGGCCTTAGTGCGACCACGACCCTACAATATGAGTGAGTTATCTTGTATGTTCTATGGCATGCTACACCACTATGGTAATTCTGCACACTTGAGTCAATGGCACCGTACTAACACGACGAGTGCACCAAATTGTAGCCATTGGAATGATGTTAAACTCAGGATAAATGGTACTGATATTAAAGGAAGGGGTGCAGAGTATTATCAACCTATAATGACTATTGAGGCTCCTTATGTGCCAGCACAGCTCCCCGTCTGTTTCTACTGAAACATGACAGATAAGACCCCCTCTATAGAGGTAGGTGTAACCCTGGTAAAAATCTTTGTACATATAAATATTATGTTACGCCCAACGCCCAACTTCCAACCACCAACTTGCACGTAACCCCGGTCACATGACCGCGCCGGCCATTCACACAGCAGAGAGCGAGATTCGTAGCAGCTGCTGCGGCTCTCTCATTCAGAGGTGTGGGGAGAGCCGACAGCTAGCTGCTACCAGGTGTGTACCGATCAAACTTTTGCTCTTCTGCTGTGTTTTATTTTCCATGTGCTTAGTATATTTTTTGTAACTGGTAGAACCGTCTGCTGGGCCGCCGGGGAATCTGTTGTCGCCGTGTGCGTTTTCAGACCGAGGGAACTGGTGAGTGTTTGAATTATCCTCTGAATGAATGAGACGCTAACCACGTTAGCTAACGCTAGCGCCGATCGCGGTTAGCGTTAGCATTAGCATTTGCACAGCTCTTGTCCGATACGATGTCTGCTTAAAGCATTGTGACTAAGAAACGGTTAGACAGCAGTGCAATTTGTTAACATGTGTGTAAACCGAATTGCACCATAAATGGAATTTTTGATGTTTATATTGATTGTTCAATTTATTGATTGATTGTTATTTATGTCATGCATAAGGGAATGTGAATGATGGTTTGTCAGTTACTTAGCCCTAGAGCATGGTTTTCACTGGTCCTGTCATTTAATGCAGGCCAGGTGTCTCCGGTAGGAGCGTAAAAACGATGGCGAGCTACCGAACCTGCGGCTAGGAGCCGGAACTAGGACAACCTAACAGCGACGCAGCCTCCTGGACGGGTAGGAGGCTGTCACAGCCTGTCCCCCCACACTTCTCACCACCTGCCGTAACTCCACACACATCCCTCCTTCCCAGACAATAAAATCATGGACTCTTTAAACGAACTCTCACCTAACCCCTCCTGGGTTGTTGCGGCAGTGTGGGACCAGCAGGTTTAACATTCTGGGAATTTATTTGTGTTTTGCCTGTGTGACATTTTGTTTGCTGTTGGGTGTACCATGAACCAAATAACTCCATAGTCAAAGTGCACTTTATTTACCATTGAATACTGCAGTCTGTATATATTTTGGGTTTTTCTCCTATTTTGTTTCCTGTATTTGTTGTTGTATATATTTTGTTCGACCATTTCATTCACAATATATGGTACCAGCACCGCAACCTTCGTCCAGTGTCCTTATTGATCGCTGACCACCAGCTCCCACAGTCGCACTTAGACTTCTGGTTATACTAGCCTGACATTGTCACTTGTTAGTCAAGTTCTGCTAATATTAATAGAACCTTAATATTTGCTACAAGTGCAAACACCCGCTACATAGGACATGTCTCAGGCTGTAATCTCTCGCTCCCTGCCATGTGTGGAGGCCGGTTTACCGGCAACTACAACTCCTCAGACTGCATGGGGAGACCAGGGGAAGCCAATGGTACTTTGCTGGGGCGAGGTGACCTGACCATTCTGTGGCCCTCTGATGAAGGCATGGGAAGCACCGTAGATGCAGCATGGTTTTGTGGGACATCCATTTATCAGTATCTGCCTCGAGGATGGGTTGGAACATGTGCATTAGTTTTCCTAACTCCAACCATTAGCATACATGGACAATTAGTGTACTCTACACATCACTACACACACTACCGTCAAAAACGAGACGCAGGTAAACTCACTAGTAGTGATACCAAATTCTTAACAGGCTTTTTACCATGGTGGGGTGCGGTCAACAATGCTCACAATATTGATAAACTACATGTAGAATTGGAAAACCTTACAGAAATTGTTACTCATGGGTTTGGTGCACTAACGCCGTTCGCTGTAGCAACCAGACAAATGTTAATGCAACACCAGTACGGACTAGACTTACTATTTGCAGCACAGGGAGGCTTATGTCATGTCATAGGTGATAAGTGTTGTACGTTCATTCCTGATATCCAAGGTAACCTTACAGATACCATCAAGCACCTGAATGACCTCCTGGCGCAGATGAAGAAAGATGAGACCACGGCAAAGGATGATGGATGGGATTTCTGGAGCTGGTGCTGGCCAGAGAACTGGCTAGGACGACTCAAAACCTTAATCATGCCAGTGCTTACTGTATTATTGCTATTATGTTGTTTCTCTACCTGTATTGTTCCATGTATTCGTTCTATGGTCACCAAACTCGTCGCTGTACAGGTCCAGGCGTACATGTCACTCACCACAGAAGAATTAGATCTGCAGGATGATGATGAGGATGACTCCGAAGACGAAATCTCAGTTTAAAACCATGAAGTGTTAACAGAAAATGCATGTCAAGTTGTTAATGTACTGATCTTATTTGAACTGAGCATGATAAACAGGAGGGAATGTTAGAAGATAAATGCTGTATATAACGCTCATTATCACATTATGTTCAATCAGCTAACCCAGATAAACTATTATGTCATGTAAGATTCAGCTCCTCACATACACTCCTTCTATTTCTTTCAACGTGACCACGATGATACACATGTACTCAGAAGCCACACACACACACACACACACACACACACACTGGAACTATCCATGTTCTTCTTTGTAAGATAAATAAAGGAGCAAGGAACTGCTCAGCGCGACTCTGCTTTGGTAGATTGTACTGAGCAGGGTGCCCTTGATCAAGCCAAATTCGTTGTCTCCTCTTCTGTTGGTGTGATCTTTCAGCAGTCAGGGTCCTGAATCCCTGACAGGATGTTATTCATGTCTGATGAGGACTGTAGGTTTTTGTACAGCTGTTCAACCAACTTCAGTCACTGTGTGTGTCGAGCACAATAATAAACAGCAGAATCTTCAGTCTTCAGGTTGTTCATCTGCAGAAACAGCTGCTCTTTGCCGTTGTCTCTGGAGATGGTGAACCGGCCTTGGACTGACTGAGAGTAGTAGATTTCACCACTGTCTTATCTGATAATAGCGATCCACTCCTGTCCTTTTCCAGGAGCCTGTCTGATCCAGTGCATCCAGTAGCTGCTGAATGATATTCCAGAGGTTGTACAGGTCAGTCTGTGGGATTCTCCAGGTCTTTTAACTGCAGGTTCAGATTCTGTCAGAGTCTGACCATCAATGCCTGTCAGGAGAGTAAAAATAAAAATCATGTAAATTAATTTGGATCATAAACAGGAAGTATGAAGGTGAAGTCAGAGTAAATGTTCACCTGCCCAATCGATGGTTAAAAGCAGCAGCCCTGTCCTGTAGTCCATCATGATCAAATCTGAAGCTAATATGATCTTATACTGATGTATCAGTTAGAACAGAGTTTATTCCCTCTAGTGGCCTCAGGTGGTAACTGCAGCTCACGTTACAGTTACTCCTTGCAAAACAAAAGCCTTGATTTGTTGAACGACAGAATTGCATGATTTCACACATAGCCTATATATTCTCGAAATGCAGACCCAACTGTAAAAAGCATTAGCTAGCTGCTCCACTTGCTCTGAATATTTTTGTTCTCGTCTTTGTCAAGCCCAAACGAACAATTAATCCATATTCTAGCAAATTACGAACCTACAGCCGCATCCCTGTAGTGACCGGCAGGGTTAGCTGAGCTAGCAGAAGTGCTAACGAGCTTCTGCGCTGTCACGGATGGGTTATTCCCGTAAACTTAGTGGTTTATAAATTAAATCATCTACAAGACACAGAGCTGTAGTTCCGTTTGTGTTTCAGGTGTAATGTTTCTCTGTGTGACTGTGTCTGACTTACTCGGAATAAAATCCTCCTGTTCACTGGGAGCTGCAGCTACAGATCAGCTTCATATAGATTCATATCAGAGCAGGGGGCGTTTCTGCCCTCTGGTGGCCACAAGTGGTAACTACACTGTTATTAAAAAGCTGGCGGAACAGTACACACGAGCAGCACTTCCTGTTGCTGCTTCAACGTAAAACTATCACAATTCTATCATTTTAACAAACATGCTAAAACATGATTTTGTACGACTCAGATGTAAACCAAGCTGTATTAAATAGCTATTAACTTCTCCACTTGTGTGATTAATTTTGTTGTAATCTAAGTAGCCTCCCAACAGAAAATGAACACATGTTGAAGCTAATTACAAATCTACAGCTGCATCCCTGATGAGCAGTGTTAGCCTAGCTAGCGGAAGTGCTAACAAGCTCCTCCACTGATACAGTGTTATTAAGGAAATGTAAGTAGTTTTTCAAATGAATCTGGAAGAGACACAGTTGTAGCAGTGTGTCAGTTTAAGTTGTACTGTTTTACTGTGGGACTGTTTCCTCTGATAATCGTGAATCAGCTTCTTTACTTAAGGTATGTAACGAGCTAGCTCTAATGCTATGTAGGCTACAACTTTAGCTTGATGCAATGATCAGCACCTTTTCGAGAGACGCTGGTTGTAGGGCTGGAGCTAGCTTGTCACAGCTTCTAATTAGCTGCTAGCTTGGCTAACACTGCCGTCATGGATGCAGTTGTAGATTCGTAATTGGCTACATTATGAATTATTTTTCCATCTGGAGGTTACTGAGACAATAACAAAAATAACTAGAGCAAGTGAAAATGTTAGCCGTTGTTAAATATAACTTCTGAGTCTCCCAAAACCATGTAGTAATGCTTTCTTTAAAAAAAAAAAAAAGAGAAAAGATTATGATGCTTTTACGTTGAAGGAGGTAACATAAAGTGCTGCTCATTTGTAATGTCGTTACTTTACACTTTAATAATAGTGTAGTTACCTCACGGTACCGCTAGAGGGCAGAAACGCCCCCTGCTCTGATATGATCCACCCCATATGAGACGAGGTTGTACTGCGGCTACTAGCTGCTAATGAACAGCTGGACACCAGTAGAGCTAACACACTGATATGAACGTTTTATTAAAGTAGCGTAAGTAGCTTTTAAAATAAATCCGGAGGACACAGAGGTGTAGTTGTATCTTACTTTGAGATGTAATGCAGAACTGTTTGGGTCTCTGATTGTTTTTGTTGTCTTATTGAGGTTCAGACGGTAAATGAACCTATTTTGTGGCTAATTACAAACCCACAAGATGTTTAATGGTGTGACCGGCAGGGGTAGCCGAGCTAGCAGTAGTACTAACAAGGCTCTCCACTGGCACAGATTCTTTTCTAACTGTAAATTTAGTAGACTACAAAGTAAATGAAGTCATCTGTAGCTATCTACAGGCTACAACCTCGTCCTGAGATACTGATGTGTTGTGATCAGAGTACGTTTTTGTGCTCTTGTGAAGAGACAGCAACTACAGCCAGATGGAACTGAACATAATAACACATTAGCTGTATTTGTACAACTTAGCTTTTTTAAAAACAAGTATTGTGACATGACTTTGTCGTATACATATAAATATATATATTCATACATGTAAAATGACAGTCTATGTCTGAATACAGGATTAAATGTAAAAATATGTTAACAGACCAAGTGAGGACTGTAGGTTTCTGTACAGCTGTTCAACCAACTTCAGTCACTGTGTGTCTCAAGCACAATAATAAACAGCAGAATCTTCAGTCTTCAAGTTGTTCATCTGCAGAAACAGCTGCTCTTTGCCGTTGTGTGTGGAGATGGTGAACCTGCTTTGGACTGACTGAGAGTAGTAGATTTCTCCACTATCATATCTGATAATAGCGATCCACTCCAGTCCTTTTCCAGGAGCCTGTCTGATCCAGTTCATCCACCAGCTACTAAATGATATTCCAGAGGTTGTACAGGTCAGTCTGTGGGACTCTCCAGGTCCGCGTGCTTGTCTACGGCCTGGGTGGTCTTCTGGGTGATGCTTCCTGGTGCTCCCTCTGCCCTGGGTGTGGGGGCACTTGGCCGGCCTGGCCCTGCTGACTTGTGGTAGTCGCTCTGGGCTTTGGTGTACATCACACATGCATGTTGGGTCAGGGCTTACCAACTCCTGTCGAGTCCCGTGTCTGAGAGCTGATGGGACCCGCCTGATGGTGTGGAGTCACTTTCCAGACTTTGCACTAAACTCACGCCCTCTATACATTTCTCTCTCACTCCGGTCTTCTGGCATCCTAACTCTGTGTACTGTCAGGACTTCTGGTCTCCAATTTGTTTATGTGTTGATTAGTTGTTCCCAATTTTCAGATGTGGGATTGGTGGTTGGGAATGACACTGCATTTTACAGCAATCTCATGGGATTCAAATAGCACTGCCTATCTGTACCCTCCCTGTTCGTCTTGTCTTGCCCTGTCCTTCATTTGTTTCCCCCTCAATTCACTGAGGTGCTGCACTGCCCCCTCTGGCTCATGATAGGAAAATTCAATAAAGAATGACAGTTTAGCCTCCAGAGGTGGCTGGTGATGGTCACGCACACGCACTAAATATTAATATATTTTGCTGCAAGACTAAAATATGCATTGATCTCATTAAAGTTGACCCCTTCTGTGGTGTTAAACATTGAGTATAAATGCAGACAAAAAAAAAAAGAAAAAAACATGTAAATACATGACAAGCAGGAGCTTTAATCATTTATCCTGTCCAGGGTTGGAACACCATGCACCTAAGATTAGGAAGAAAAGTGTGTCTACTGTACTGTTGATGAAGTATTTCCTTTATTCTGACTGTTCACAGACAGTAATCACCTTTTCTCAGGGGCAGTTTTTAACAATGTGTGTGGCACAGAATACAAAACAAAAAATAATATGGATAATAGAAGCTTTAACTTTATTGTTGGGGCCTGTGAATGTAGGAAGAAGGAGTCAGTAGGTTTTGGTACAGCTGTTCAACCAACTTCAGTCACTATGTCTCTCGAGCACAATAATAAACAGCAGAATATTCAGTCTTCATGTTGTTCATCTGCAGAAACAGCTGCTCTTTGCTGTTGTCTCTGGAGATGGTGAACCGGCCTTGGACTGACTGAGAGTAGAAATTGCCTCCACTGTAACCATTAGTCTCAGTAGCGATCCACTCCAGTCCTTTTCCAGGAGCCTGTCTGATCCAGACCATATAATTGTTCCTAAATGACCCTCCAATGGTTGTACAGGTCAGTCTGTAGGATTCTCCAGGTCTTTTAACTGCAGGTTCAGACTCTGTCAGAGTCTGACCATCAACACCTGTGAAAACAAGGAAAATAATCAGTCAGTAACATTTTACAGACATCTTTAACTGAAGATCAGTGAGAGTGTTCACCTGTCCAGCAGAGAGTTAACAGCAGCAGTCCTGGCCTGTAGTCCATCATGTTAAACTGTGAGTCTCTGTGATTCTCTCTGCAGTCTGATAAAAAGAGGTGGAAGACATCTGAGCTTTGCATTGACTCCTCCTCACTGATACTTCACTTCATGTCTTGTGAAAATGCAAAGATGAATGAATCAATGATTTAAATGTACTGTATCTAAATGCTTTATAAGAAATTACTCTTGAGTTCTCTTCTCTTCCTGTTAATATATCAGTGATATGAGTGAAAGCTCTGAGCAGCATCTTTGCTTTATATTAGGAAATACTGAAATGATAGAGGGCTGCACGGTGGCGCGATGGTTAGCAGCGTTGCCTCACAGCTAGAAGATCCCCGGTTCGCGTCCCGGTTAGGACGCCCAGGATCTTTCTGTGTGGAGTTTGCATGTTCTCCCTGTGCATGCGTGGGTTCTCACCGGGTACTCCGGCTTCCTCCCACAGTCCAAAAACATGCTGAGGTTAACTGATTATTCTAAATTGTCCGTAGGTGTGAATGAGAGAATGTTGTTTGTCTCTATATGTAGCCCTGTGACAGACTGGCGACCTGTTCAGGGTGTCCCCTGCCTTCGCCCAAAGTCGGCTGGGATAGGCTCCAGCCCCCCCGCGACCCTAGTGAGGATTAAGCGGTATAGATAATGAATGAATGAATGAATGAATGAAATGATAGAACAGACCTTTATAGGAGCTTTTTATGAGCACAATACAGATATAATACACTTATTAAAGTTCATTTTTGTATCCCAGAAGATTATAAACTTAACCACTGTTTCATATTCTGTACTGAAATCAAAGTTAATTCTATTAAAAATCAATTGAACTGATACAGAAACTATTTGTTGTTGTTAAGCCATGGATTTTATTTTACACTTTAAACACATAATAACTGGTAACATTCTTTTAAAGTGGCCACAGCATTGTATTAATGTAATAATTAATATAATAAATGATGTCATATTGATCAATTGTGACATTACAAATGTATTCTAATGATGTCGTCATGCAGCATGTTTGATACGTCTACTGTTTCTGTTTTAACTGGTGCAAAATACATAGTTTAGGTAGGTGGATGAGTGGGAAACTTAAAATAGTAATTTAAATTCTTAATTCCCAGAATCAAAACACACAGATTACTGAAGTGAAGGAAAAGAAGTCAAGCTCTTTTAGCTTCTTTATACTGATGTGTATCTTCTCTATCAGGAAGTAACTGTCTACAGATACAACGTGTGTGTGGTTGCTGGTTGTTGATGAGTTTTTGTGCAGGTCTGTTGGTGGTTTGTATCACTGTGGGGCGACGAACACAGTAATAAACAGCTGTGTCCTCAGACTGCAGGTTCTGTCCTGTTATTGTCCCTGTTCCAGCAGAAGTGTCTCTGCTGGAACTGAACTTGTTCTTCAGAGCATTATTCTGGGTTATGCTCCCTCCTCCCCACTGATGGAAAATCCAGTCCATTGGTTTTCCTTCACGCTGTCTGATCCAACCTGTTCCATAGCTGCTATCAGTCACAGAATAACCAGAAGGTTGACAGGTGATGGTCAGAGTGTGTCCAGGCTGCACAACTATTGAGTCTGGCTGGATGAGATGGATACTGTTCACACCTGTGGAGACACAAATCAACATTATCTCCATCATTCCTCTTATTATTGAGTGTTTTTAATGTGTTGATGAGTGTGAATCCAGTGAAAGCTCCTCACAGGATCCAGCAGCCTGCAGCAGAATCAGAGGTGCAGAGAACATGTTGATGTTGGAGCTGAACTGATGTGAGCTTCTTCTTCTTCTGTTCTCTCACTGAAGCCTCACACACTTCACTTCCTTATGAGTAACACTTGTTTGCATGTTGCTGAGTGAACAAGCACATTTAAATCATATGATAATTGAAAAGTTGATTCCATCCTCTCGTGTTGTCACACTGAAGCAGAACATGTCACAGTAAAGAGTTTGTTCCATATGACTGATTGGATGAACATGATTTAACTAAATGTTGGTTTTAGTCTTAAACCAGCTGTTTATCAGCTGTCATTTACTGGGTTTAACACTCAGATATATTCATTTCCAGTTCTTGTAAATGCAGACAATATTGAAGCTGCATGTTTTTCAAAATATTTTATTAATCACACTCCTGTTCTAGTCTGTGGTATTATTTCAAAGTGATTTTTGCTCTGGTCATATGTTAGTGTGTGTTTTCATACTTAAACCAATATTAAACATAAAAATAGCTTTGACACTGATTTCAGTATTTCTGTCCTTCCATCACAAATCATCAGGACCTTCTGCTCCAGCATCTCTGGTTTGACTGAAACTTTTTATCGTGAACTCTGGATATTTTAAATGTGTGTGTCTCTGGAACTTTAGATTGATATTAAGTACTTTCCAAGATACTATATTGTTTTTTAAGTTGCCTTCTGACCAACTTTCAGCGCGTTCTTTTAACGACAGTATCTCCTGAAAAATTCAATTTAAGTGCCTGAAATTTTCACTGTTATTTCTCATCATGTTATTGATTCAGAATCAGCAATATTGGACAAGTAGATGAAATAATGTCTCACTATGGATGAGTTCAAATATGAAAAAAACAAATATTACCCGTCATGAAAAGTCCAATCTTTGAACACAAAAGACTGATAATGCAGACGTCACTAGTGACATTTTCTGAACCATATGTAGCTGCATGTCACAATAATACAAAGAAAACATACAGAATCCTTTTAATGTTAAATACTTGGTCAGATAAATAAAGAAAACAAGAGTTATATTTACTGAACTCTTAAAACTGACTGAGCAGGTATGACAGGTTGTAGCACTGAAATAAAACTATTTGTAGACAGCTGAATGCAAGTAGAACAGAGTTCTGGTGTGTGGTTTATGAAATATGGTTTGTCAGATATAACTAAGATTTTTGATTTGTTTTTAAATATGGGCATATTATTCATTTTCACCCCCACTTTGTAGGCTGGAGAGAGAGTGTTCCCTCACTACTCACTGAACTCATGAACTTATTGGAAGAAGTGCTTCTCTAAAGTATTTCAAATAGCAAACTAAAATTTCACAACTGTCTTTTTGAATATCCATATTTTATACTCTAAAATCTTCAGGGAGATCAGAGATGGTCCAGTAGAAAAAGTTCTGTAAGATTTTATAATTTAAGATGGAATGACCAATGTGTAATTTTTAGTATATGAAAATTCAGGTCTGCATTCTAATACAGTGATTGTAGAGAAAACATATGATTATCTCTCATATTATCATTGTTTTAACGGTAGAATTTCTTCTATTAATACTGAATAATGTATGAATTAAAATCAGCAGAACAACTGATGAATGAATGATCCCAGTGTTTGTGGTAAATAGAGGAAGTAGTTTTTGTATAACTCTTCTATTTGTGTCTCTCACTGTGTGTCTCTTCGGGCGCAGTAATACACTGCTGTGTCCTCAGTCTTCAGGCTGTTCATCTGTCGATAGACTTTACTGCTGAAATCATCTCTGGAGATGGTGAATCTACCCTGGATTGACTGGGAGTAATAGATAGGAGAACTAGCTGTGCTTATATAAGCGATCCACTCCAGTCCTTTACCAGGAGCCTGTCTGATCCAGACCATCCTGGAGCTACTGAAGGTAAATCCAGAGGCTGAACATGTCAGTCTGTGGGATTCTCCAGGTCTTTTAATGACTGATTCAGATTCTGTCAGAGTCTGACCATCAACACCTGCCAAGACATTTACAAAACATCAAATCAATTATGTTGATACACATATAAGAGTCATGTCAAATCCAGATTGTTGAAGTCCTTCACCTGCCCAGCAGAGAGTTAACAGCAACAGTCCTGTCCTATAGTCCATCATCTTCCACAAAGAGTCCAACACTGTCTGTTTTCCTCTCTGCAGCTCAATAAGTAGCCATGGAAAAATGTTGAGGTTTGCATTGACTCCTCCTCAAAGGAAGGAGGGAACTGAATTCAAATTCTGCAGCGATTAAACGAGAGAAAACCAACCAACTAAATTCAGTTAGTAAATTTTAAACTTTAGTTATTTCATGGGTGGAATTTTAAAGGTTGGAATGGTTGAATGTCAGAAAAAACTTCCAACAGTTTTCGAAACTCAGCTACCAGGATGCAAAATCTAAACTTTGTTCAACTCAACAGGACATAATGCTTCAGTTTCTATGATTTTAATCTCACTTTAGCTCCACAAATGAAGATGCTGTTTACTTGAGGTTAAACCAGGCTGACAATGAGACAGAACAAACCAGAATCTGAAGACACAATTTGAATGACTTGATCATAATTGATGTAATTCCAGTTTCTGAAACACACAGGATGATGAAAAGGAGAGAGAGAAAATGTTTGCATAAATACAGTAAGTCAAAGAGAGAAGACAGATTTTAAGTTTTCATTGCTAATAATGATCTTCGTTGGACCATGAACCAGTTTGAATTGATTCCTGGTCTGAGGGCTCCTCCTCTGGTGGCTTCATGTTCCAAGTGTTCAGGCTCTGAGGGGTTTTTGTTCAGGTCTACTGATCATTTGAGTCACTGTGACTCTCTGGCACAGTAATACACAGCAGAGTCTTCAGGCTGCATATTCTGTCCATTCAGAGTCACTCTTTTGTTGGAAGTGTCTAACTCGATACTCAACTTGTTCTTCAGTGAATCTTTGTAGATTGTGCCGTGTCCAACATGTGCACTTGCAATCCACTCCAGTCCTTTTCCTTCAGGTTGTCTGATCCAGTGTGTGCGAGAGCTGCTGAGAGCATAAGAGACCTGACAGGTGATGGAGAGACGTTGACCTGGCTGCACAGTCACAGATTGTGGCTGTGTCAACTGTTCACTCTTCACACCTGTCAATAGAAAAGCATATTTTAGGACAAATGATCAAGTGGTGCTGCTAAAGAAGAACTGTTGACTACGACACATCAGGAGAGACTCACAGGATCCAGCTGCCAACAGCAGCAGCAGAGTTACAGACCACATGGTTTGTGTTGAGGCTGATGTTCAGTTAAGTCCACTCCACATCCTGGTGAGAAGTTTTTATAGCTGAGTAGAAGGAAGCTCAGTGAGTTTGCATAGAATCAAACATATGAAGCAGGAATGTTGGTCTAACTGGAGCAAATAGAAGAGTTTGACTTTATCTGTTCTTTGTCTTCATCTGTCTCACATTTGATGCTTTTCTTTTTCTTGTTGTGCCTACATGAAGATACTTTTCAGAGTTTGAATATTTCTGCATTAGAAATGCTTTTTGGGTTGATCTTTGGTGATGTTTTGAAAT